>VXAD01005157.1:307802-552015 GCA_013399195.1 Dicrurus megarhynchus | reverse complement strand
CGGGCACGCTGCTGGAGCGGCCGCAGGGCCCCGGGGCCGGCGGAGAACGGAGTGCCACGGCTNCAAGGAGCGCAAAGAAAATGGGCCCGCCGTTGTGTGGCAGTTCTCTGCTTTTATGTGCTAAAGCTCCTCCCATAGCCCGATTTCTCGGGCATTTTTTCCCGGGTGTCCGGGGCTGTGCTGGCGGCTGCGGGGGTGCGCTCGCAGCCCGGCCGTGGGAGGTTTCTGTCCCCTGATGGGCGCTCGGGCGGAGCCTCCCGAGGGACGGGGCTGCGGGCACGCGTCCAGCCCCGCACAGGAATCCTTCACCTCGTGGGTAACGGGTGTTGAGGCGTAAATAAAAATCAGATTGGTCCCTCTCATATGGCCAGAAAAGCTTTTTTTTTTTTTTTTTTTTTTTTTTGACGTGGTGATCTCAGAAAACTCCAGGACATCAAGTTTTAAGTGCTGAGGATTTAGGTTGTCCAGTGAGCTGTGAGATGATCTGGATTAGTGCCCTCCCTGACTGTCAGCCCCAGGATGACTGGAAATCTGGGACTCAGTATAATCAAAATAATTTTGCGACCCCTATGCCATTAGCTTTTGAAGGATGGTGTTGTTTGTCACATTGCTTTTGTTTAGGTGTTAGCCAGGAGAAAAGCACTCTTCCTGTCTCAGGAAGGGGCATCATTTTGTGTTGACTCAGGTTAGAGTAAAGTTTGTACAAGACCCACAAACTGCCACTCCTAGTTCTTTTGAGTCCTCAAGGGACATTGAAGCCACCCTTTCGCCTTTTTCATCTATGTCCCTTGTCAAAACCATGGGAAATGGTCATAATAGTATTGCTTAAGCATTTTGAATTTGCTGTGGAGTATGAATCTCTTTGAAATGTTTCCATATCACGTTCTGGAGTGCAAGCTTCCATGGGCTGTAGAATTCCATGGGATTCGAGGCTGTGTGTATTTTCTAGGATCAAGCACCTGATATTGATGCCATGCCATTATTCTTGAGGTTAATTGGAAGACCTTGATTTGTACCCCTTGAGTCTGCCTAAAGAGTGGTGAATACTTAAAATTCTGGACACAACCCCTTCTTGGGAATACTGACAAAGAAGTAATTTTTCTTTCCTGAAGTGAGAGATTTGGGAAAACAAAAAAAAAACCAAAGTGCCCGTGGCAGCTAACAGGACAGTCCCCAACTGTTTGTGCTACTCCTGATGAGTAACTTTGTGTTTAGAGAGTGCAGCGAGCAGCTGGGGTCAGAAACCCGATGAGATGTCGATACCGTGTGTGCTGCTCAGGAAGGAACTTAGTGGTTTCCTTTTAGAGGAAGCTCTATTAATTTAGCATTAATAATGCATTGAACTTTAAAGGCTCAAGGATATTGAGGCCATTTCTTTGAAGTTGCTGAGTGTCCCCAAACCATGCTGAAATTGATAATTGATGGGAGTGGAGGGTGTGCAGTGTGATGGAAAGTAAGAGCTGCTCTGAAGTTGATATCACAAGATACCCTGCTGCTTGTTATTGCATTATTTTATAGAGCTTTTCAGACTCTGTATCTAGAAATAATTAAACAACTCAAGGGAGAGGAACTGCCCCATCTAACACAACACAGAGTAGCTGCTGGGTGTGCTGATGCTCCCATCAGAGACTCAGGGAAACACCAAAACAGCCAAATTGTATTAATGTGGTTTGGGGCCCCTGAAGCCCTGAGTGTATCATCAGTGACTGAGGTGAAAGGTGCTGAGTCCCCCACTCCTTGCAATCAGTATTATGTTCCAATTTCTGCTATATGGCTATTTTTTTTCCCTAGCAATAATTGAATTGCTTTTATTTCTTACAGTACTTCAGCTCTGGTGAAATTTTGACTCTTGTGCCAGAGAAAGGAGAGAGCAATATCTCCTTTAAAAGAAGTGTGAACCCGATAGATCTGAATGGGACCTGAGGAAGCAGAGGCTTGCATCCCTAGTTGGTAGTAATTTGTAGGTAAAACCTTTGGTATTCTTTCACTCAGAGCTGCTCAATTTCCCCAGACAGCAGAGAGGGCCATACAGAAGTTCCCTGTCTCTCAGTTGTTTCAGAAGTGAAATTTTCCCAAAGAAGAAAACACAGAACATGTATTATTTTAAAAATTGAAGCAAGTAACATTAAGTGTAATGCTACTTTAGTATTCCAGAAAGTACTTGGAGAGAGGAAACACCATCCTTTACATTATGTGGTCTAACTCCTGAACATGTGTGTTAGTCACATTAAAAGGAAAGCAGCTTTATAGGGATGTTTAATATTCTACAAATTGAGTTAGTGGTGGAGTGTTCAATGTCCAGTTGGGTGTTCTTCATAAACACTATTGGGAATGATTCCTGCTTACACATAAGCTTATTTCAACACTTTTGATAATATTCAGAGGTCAGAAGACAAAGAAGTTGTTAAATAGTTGTATTTCTACCCTCCTCAAAAGCCAGCTACGGGGGGCCAGTAGGTGCAGCAGTTTGCTTTGTTTTACTATAACACCACATTGTCACTGCTCCCTGCATCCATATGAGCCTCCCTGTATGAAATCTAACCCTTTGGCCAAGGTTTATAATTAGAATCTTATCAGAAAACAAAATCACAATAAATAGAAAATAGACAGAATAGTCTATTCTGTCTGTGCCAGAGCAGAGTTCCCATGGTAGTGCCTTACTTTTGCCCTCAGATGTGATAAAATCAGGTCACATCCGCTCTTCTTGTGTTGAATACTGCTTGGAATTCAAGCAGCAGTGAGAGCTTTTACACATGGGGATGGAGGAAGAAGGATTTATGGAATTGGAAAGTATTAACTTAATGAAAGAGCATTTGCATGTTTTCTGAGCAAAACATTATCCAGAAAAAAAAGGAAAAAAGAAAAAAATCTGGCCTAGCTGATGAAAGCATTTTATTTATTGATTCCTTTATAATCCTTTGTTTTGTTTTTCCTCCCTCAGCGTATGGTGATGCTCACAGTGTAGGCTGTGGGATTCATAAGCAGGCCAGCCTTTCCTGTCCTGTAGGTACTCACCTATAAATGATGCTTTACTTAGTGGCTGAAGTGTCTGTTGTTAGGGTCTTGTAATATAAAAAGGCTGCATAGAAACTTCTTAAATACAGCTGCAATTACGTACAGTCTTTTTTTAAACAAACTAAATATTAATTACTGTTAATTAATTACAGAGGGATGAATCTTCAGCTAATTGCATCTGCTTAGTTCCCCTGCTGCCAGGTCCACTTTGTACATGTGTATCCTATTTGCTTTAAGAGGCATTTGTTGGTGTGAGCCAAAAGCTGGTACTTGTATGACTGAAGGTGTTGAAACATATGTTTTAGATTGAGTCAGTCTGTCTTCCCTCCAAATTTTAGGTAACCTGCCCTTGGGTTTAACAGTGCAGAAAATATCCATATAAAATTCAGTAATCAGAACTACTTAAAATAATTACAAAGCAGGTATGTTACATAAGATTGTGGAAATGGAGTTTTGCAAAATCAATTAAAATTTTTCTTACAGCTTTTTTTTTAATTTTTATTTTGTTTTAAACCACCCTGTACTGTTTTCTGCAGGACTGCATTTCTGTTAGGACTCATGATCTTCTGAAACACTACAGGGAAATTCCTCTAATTTTAATTTCTGCCATTAGGCACAGCTGTCTTGGATTACGTGTCAGTGACTGACTAAGACGCCTTGAGAGTGATGAAGTTGCTCATAGTGAGCTGTGGAACTCTGATGGAAAATCGAGGAGCATTAAATAGCTAAGCAAGAGGCTTATGCTGGCTGGGGGAGAACCAGGATAAGGTGTCTAAGTGAAGATCCCCCCAGCATCTAATACCTTGTAAATATATCTTTCACTTGCAGTGTTCACCACTGTAATCACAGATTTGAGGATTTATTTTTCTTGTAGCAGACCCTCTGCCATTTTTCTGTGAGTTTCCTATCAAAGCATTAGCAATGACTTAATGCCTTACACTAAGTTTATTATGAAACTGATGGCTCATAGTTGCAGCTGGTTTTCTTTTAAATCTCATAACTATGCAGAAGGGGTAACAATGATAAAAATGTTGTCATATATATTGCCAGAGCAATAACAGTCAGGTTATCACAAGCAAGACTTCTAGGATGTAAGTTGAGATAAACATGCAGAGTAATTAATACAGCAATCAGATGAGCTCAGATCAATAAAATCCAGGTGAAGAAAGATCTTTTTCCTAATTGCTGTAAGCCTGATTCTCCCCAGTCCAGCATTTTTCATCTGTGTGAAATGGCAGTAAAGTGAATGGAGAATTATGATCTGGCAGGATTCTACTCTTGGCTCAAGCTCAGATGTGAATGACGTAAACAATGTCATCAGATACAAGCCTTTCTATGCTTCGTTTAAGTATAGAAAGTAAATAAGTAATTGTAGAATGGCATGTTTATATCTTGTAAATAATTATATTTACTGAGGGGTGTTCTGTATTTGCTGCAGCATTTTATATTATGTCACTAGCAGCATACCAGCAAGATGAAGACTTCTTAGCACTGCAAGTGCTGTGCAGGTATTCCAGAATCTGCACCGTGGTGCCTGGTATCCAGTACAATGTTACCTGATCATACTGCTCATTACTGACCCAGTAATAGCTTTTTTTTTTTTGAAACTTGAGGCTACTCATTTTAGCCTCTAAGCTAGAGAGTTAACTGCTGACTTTATCGGGCATTGGCATCTTTGCTGCTTGCATTTACTGTGCATTTTTATGATCCTGTACGATGCTGTTTCCCTATGCGTGGAAGCCACTAGGAAACAAGAATAGACAACAACTTCCAGAATTTAGCCTGCAATTTTATGCTCCACAATGAGACATACCTACAATAATCTGACAGAATGAAAGCAACACGTGTCATATCAGCTCTAAATAAATATCCTGTCTCCTCTGCAGCAGCTTCACTGAAAGAGATCTGGCATAATGGTGTTGTATCAGCAGAGCTACTCATCTCAGATACCAGAGATTTCAGTGCTAGGGAAGTGAACACTGCACAAATGGAGGTCATTCAGTATCCTCGAGCACTTGGACAAGTGTGGCATTTTGGGCTGTCCCTGCTAATGGCAGAATACAGTGCTGCTGCTAAAACTTGCTGTTGCATAGCTCCTTGTGCAGGTAACCTGCAGTGTCTGTTCAGAGAGGCTTGTTTATTTTCATGCCTTGCAGAACCAAAAATGTTTCTAGGAAGCAAAAGCCATACTCTGGGTTTTAGTGGTAAAAGCAGGAGCCTCGGAGGTATCACAAATGAAAGTTGTGGTTTTTTAAGATATTTAACCCTCTTCAGGAATACAGGATGGCTTTCTAGACCTTTTGTCTCCCCTTGCAAACAAGGAGCTGCAGGGTTCTGGTAGGACCCCAGCAGTGTCAGAGGCCACACAGAGAGCCCACGTGTCCCTTTATATGATCCTGAGTGGGAGAATTGCAGGAAGAGGTGCAATAGTTTAACTGAAATCAGAAGGATGCTGAGAGAATTTTGCTATTTTCATGTGTCATGAGGTGGCACATATGAAGAATCATTTTCCTTGGCAACAATCCTTGAGCCATAAGGTTGAACCTGTTTACTCAGGCACGGAGCCATTTTGTCAGATGGGCATTAATACACCAATTGTAGAGAGCCTGTGTTGTATGTGCATCAGGTGTGAGTGTCCCAGATAGGATTCCCAGCAAGGATTGTCCATATGGCTGTTCCTTCTAATTTTATATTCCCTTGTACCATTACTAATCCAGGTATGGCTCTGATCATGTTTCAAAAATAGGGAACAGCTTTTTTCTCCTTTTGTAAGTCCTCGTGCCCACTTGCATAACACAGATTGGAGTGATGGTTTAGGAGAAGTTTTCGGAAGGCAAACTTTCCTCCCTGGCCTTACCAGACCTCTTCCTTCTGCATTCAGAGAAATGAGAGCTTTATAAATCTTTTCCCTTTTTAAGTAAAGTCCCTGTAGGCTCCATCCAAGTAAGTCTTTGATACCAAGCTGAATTTCACATGCACAGCAGAGTGGAAATCTGTGTTCAGGCACTCTCTGCACTACTTTGCAGGATGTTTTGCCTGGACTGCTATAAAACATTGAGGTTTCAGGGTTCAGGAAAGAGCACAGCACTGGGGATTGTCGCCCTAACTGCCCCCTCACAACCCCACCTGCCTTGCTCATGGTTTCCTCAGTGGCCTCAGTTTTCTGTACATCAGCAGTGCTGCCAGCATTGCTCTTGCTCTACCTTAGATATGCCATGGGCACAACATCTTAGTTTGTTATTGTATTTTCTGTGTTTCATTTCCATGTGAATTGAAGAGATAAGGATCTGATATCTCTGGAATGTGCTGAGTGATGCCAGGTCATGCTCCTCTCTGATAGCTGAAGCAACTGCTCTGGCATCCAATTATTTAGTACAGAGCTTTGATAATCTAGTTTTCTTGCTCATCTCATGCAGTCTGTTCCATACTGATGCAGCAGATTTGAAAAAAAATGTCATCAAAATCTTATTTTCCTGCTATTCCTTTTGGAATTAGCTATACTAAGTATTGGGGTAACCCACCGAAGCAGAGCTGCAGAGCCAACATCTTTTGATTTTGGTTTAATTTAAACTCCAAATAATGGATTTTACTTCTCTTCTGGACCTGGCATGTATCATTCAAATTGGTCCCAGAGTGGGAAAAAGCAATATATTTTTCAACTGTATACATTTTGATGAATGCTGACAGTAGGCAGCTGCATTTGAAAATACCCATTCTACCCAAAGTGTTAACTTGCTTTTGTCTGTCTGTCTGTCTGTCTGTCTATCTATCTATCTATAATTTTCTCAGCCACTTCTAAAATGCATCTGCCTCTGCCTGGCTGAACCAACCTGAGCTGTGTGTATGACTACAAGATGCACTTTAATGCAGTGTAATTCCCTGGAAAATTTTAGACTAGAAGAATTACGGCTCTATTTTGTTGTGATTCCTTAGTATCCTCTCTTACTGCCATTTTGAAATCTCTAAGAACTTATCCTGCTGAGGACGTGAAGGCAAGTGTTGAGATCCAAAAAAATTGCAGTTCACACTGGATAGGAACAATTTTCTGCTCATATATTTTGATTGTGACTTGGGATTTGCCATTTTCCAAATGTTTGTACAGTGCAGTCCAGCAAACCAAGCCATGCACAGTTGGAGTTCTCCAGGCAATGTTATAAAAACTAAAATATGAGGACAATTTCATCTGCAGACTGTAAAGGGTGCACAGTGGAACAGTGCCTTCAGTTTAACAACACATCACCACTCAGTTAATGGAACAACATCAGTCCTGCAAGGAGAAAGCTGCATTCACAGGTGCTCCATCCCACTGGCATAGCTGGATTTTGGTAAGGCAGTGTGTTGGTCCTTCTGTCAGTACATTTAATTAACTTCAGCTTTACTTTTGTTTCTGCAATTTACAGTCAGTTAAATCATAAATACTGTTCTCTAACTTGATAGAACAGTATGTAATGCATACTTACCTTGCATCCTTTTAGCCTGAATTTCACATCCTCTTTGTAATTTTTAATGACAGCAACAATTTTTATTATACTGCTGGAACTTTTCCCAGGGTAGTTGTTTTTTATAAATGATACGTGATTTAGAAGTGAAACGGCAGCAAAAAGCTGCTAAATCCAGCATCTTCTGTAGCTGCATATTTATGTAAAAAAAATCTTTGCCTTAGTGAAAGAGATTGAAAGTGTCTTAAAAAGAAGACAACCCCAAAATTTAAGTCAAATGATGCACAAGGTAACTGAGCTTTCTGCAGCTCAGGCAGAGTTGCTCTAAATAGGAACATACCAAGCAAAAGACAGGTGAAGGCAGAACGTATTTGTATATCAGCTCTTCTCTCTTATGGAGATCAGCTGAATGTTTGTCTTGCTGTGTGTCTGTGTGCCCTTTGAAAATATTTCCAATTAATAGAGACTTTACATTTTGACCACAAAATTTGCTGGAATTCCAATTTCAAGGCAAAGAGAAGTGATGACAAAGAGCAGCAAACGTGACCAATCAAGACCTTTCTGCTATTGGCTTTTCAGGGCTTTAGAGAAGTCACTTAGGCAACAAGTCTCATCAGGGGCAATCATCATCCAAAGCCTAGGCTTTTTGTTGCTATAACCTTCAGAATATTGATCAAAGAAACCTTTTTTTGTGTTCCTGCACTGTGCTCCCAGCTGCTCTCACACTGTGAGAGTGTCAGAGACCCCAGTCACTGCATGTTTGTGCCAAGCTACGTGGGTGAGAGGGGGAACAGGGTGGGTGCTCCAGTGCAGACACAGAAGGTGGAAGAACCAGATCCCTGCCTCAGCACTGGAGCCCGAGCCCGTGTTGGGGAAGCTGTGGGCTATGCCTTTCTGGCCTGGTTTTGGAACTCAGAGCTCGTGGGATGAGGTGAAGCAGTGACAGACACAGATATTATGGGCTGTGCTTCACTCTGCCACTTTGTCCCATGTAAAGTGAGAGATTATTGGGAAACTCGGGAAAGGAATGGGGGAAACTACTTTTCAATCAGATAACTTGGACTCAGGTATTGACTACTGAGCACTGATTTCTTCCCTGCATTTTTATGCCATATTGACTTTATAGGTGGCACAGAACTCACTGGTAGTGCTATAAATCTTAATTTTCTACCTGAATTGTTAAGTTTAGTGATCAAGTCTTCCAAAGCAGAGTGTATTTTACTGTGTGATGAACAGGGACAAGGTTCTCCAAGATACATATGCATAGCATGATTCTATAAATTGAATAAAGATCACTTGGGAACTTGAGTGATTCTTATGTAGAGGATAGTACCCTGTTTAGAGTTCCTAAAGTTTAGCTAATTATGTCTTTTGTTTTGCCCTAATTTTATAGTTTCTTTGATTATTTCTTTCTAGCTCAACAAAATTCACCAAAAATCCATGAAGGCTGGTGGGCTTATAAGGAGGTGGTCCAGGGAAGCTTTGTTCCAGGTAAGTGTAATTTTAAGATTTTAGCCTTTCTTAAATATTTTTTTCACTGGAATTAATATAGTTGGATTTGGGGAAGATATTTTGGGTTTTTGTTGCAAAGATTTTTAGTTGACAAGTACTCAACATCACATTATAGTGAAGCACAGAAAGGTTTCTGTTAATCCATCATCCAAAGACCATGGCAGTTTTTCAGGGCAGAAATCACTTTGATAACATTCCTGGTTTCTCTCAGTAAAACCAACATGATGCTACTTTGTGAGTGTGTGTGTTCTGTGTGTAGAAAAGAGAAAGGAACTGAAAAGTATTAATGTTTTATTGGATGACTTTATTTATCTGGTGCAGCACTTATAGATAATTGCATTTCTACAATTTTATGAGTAGGACAGGAACCTACTGCATGCAATTTTCACTGATTTTTGTTTAGTAAACAAGAAACTATGAGTGAAAAAAATGAAATAACTGGGCTTCATTGAGATTTAGTAAATGGTAAATAATCAAGAGGCAGCTAGAAGGATTCTGTGCAGTATCTTTTCAGTGCTATTGAGATTAATATGCATTACTTTATGTATATTAGCTATCTCTTATAAGGTAAAGTAGTGCTGTAAGTTTTATCATGAACGCACCAAGAAAACTGCTACATGATCCTTATTTCCTCATAATACTAGAAAATGTTGCTTGGCTGTTGTGTGAGCTGTTCCTGAGGATCTGTAGATTGGACCTCTCATCAGCTACTTTTACTGTTGTGAGAGCTGTTACAACCTGACAGTCATCTGAAAGTCCCAAAATGCTGATTGTCTTGTTAAGAATTGTAGTGCAAATTAAATGAAATATTTCAGCCCACACATTTCTGGCACTGAAATGGTTGTGAAAATCTAGAGGCCTGGAGCTTAATTACATACTGATGTAGCTTAAAGTAGCTTTTCAGATTTGCTTGAGATCGGTTTGGGCTGTCAGAGACACTCCAGTGTATTGTTGTGCATGTTTAGTTCCTCATAGTGACAGCAGGGGAAGAAACCTGGAGAATAAAATCACCTCCTTTCAAGGCATTTCAGCCTTCCTGAGTTGCACGACTCAGGTAGATGCCCAGCAGAAAATGAATGAAAAAAATATTTGCTAAACAGGCCTAAATTTAAAGTTACTGAGAAAAATAATATAATTGTCAGGATGTAAAGAAACCTGTGATCAGTTCATGCTTGTGGTGTTCTAGTCTTAATACTGTGAGAAATTTAGGCTTAGGAACTTCCTTGGAAGATGAATGAGGAAACAGTGATGACTCAAAAACTTCTAGGAGGGAAGACCCTTTAGAGTGGTGTGGAGGCACACCTCCTTTCTGAGGGAAACCTGAATTACTCATATGTGTTGAATATCTGACTAACCCAGCACACATCCTCACGAACTGGTCCAGAAAGTCAGTAATGAACAGCTCACTGAAGCAGCCATGAAGAAAGCAAGGAGAATTTGGGGGCACCTTTCTTTCAAATTCAGCTCTGCAACCTGTCAGCCTCAGCAGAAGAGAGAAATCCCATGAGATTTTACAGAACAAACAACTAATTTTTTTTCCAGCAGCACCTAGGTTTGGGAGCCTTTGAAAACCACAGTTAAAGCATTTCAGGGCTGCATTTGTGGCTGTGCTCTCAGACTAACACATCACAAAGGATCTGTTAGTGCATATTAAGTTTATCCGTGCCGGTGGCAGTCACGTATCAGATCTCACATGAGATGCTAATTAGCACCTGAGAGGTGAGAGCTGCCAGGCAGGCTGAGGAGTTATTGCTGGAGTTTCTGACTGATGTGCACTGAAGCAAACAGCTACAGCCATCTGCCAGCATGTGTTCTTTCCACAGCTGTTTGTCCTGACCCAGGGCTGGAAGTGAACACCCCCAAAGATATTAGAAAGGAGTGTTTGTCCAAGAGCCTGTCACTGCAGTTCAGAACTGGCATCTCAGCTAATATAATTGACATGAATCCAGCTCTGGAGCTGCTTGGGGGAGCAGCCACAAATGCAGAGATGATTAATTAGGGGCAATATCATTGTAAAACACTCCAGGGGGAGTTGCTGGAGTTTGTCTATCACAGCTTTAGCTGGGTGAATACTTTTCGCCTACTTCAAAGCAAAGTCACTGTCTCTCTTTGAACTCTCGCTTCTTTCATGGAGAGCTGTGTAAGAATGCAGTTAGGAGTGTATCACAATATGACTGGGTTAGAATATGCCATTCATAAGTTTTTCTGCTAATCTGTTTTGGAAGCATGTAAGTCAAGTCCTAAAAACGCACTGGGTCCTGTGCAGATTTGCCATTGAGCAGTTCATAAAATCAAGCCATACTTCACTACATTCCCCTAATCCCAGACTCCCCATATTCTGTGATAGATTTTAGAAAAAAATATTTTAAATCCCTTTTTTAATGTTCATCTGGACACAGTTTTTTTCCTGCTGTAAGCCACTGAGCTGCAGTCAGTGATGTGTATCTCACAGGAGGGGAGGATTTAGGCAGAGATGAGGTACAAGACCCCTTACAGTGTCTTTCCTAAATTCCCTTCTTGCAGTGCTCCAAGAGAAGGCAGCATTGGGAGCTGGCAGGTTCTCTCAGCACAGGAACTGTGGCTCAGGTCTGTCCTGGTGCCCAGTCTTGAAAGAGAGGTGCAGAGTTCTCAAGTGCAGGAGGAAAAGTTCATCAAGGCTGGATCTGTGTATCTGCTACTGGTGCAGAAACCACTCTCCATCTCTCACCTGTTCTACAAACAAAGAATTGCTCTTATGATTTAAATCATGTAGGCAAACAAAGTAGAAAGTAAGTAGAGCTTTAAAATGTTAATTGAATGCAAATTAGGTTCCAAATTAAACTTCAGGGAATGTTCAAGAATGAAGAAGGAATACTTTCCTTTATGCATGGTGATTTGCATAATAATAAAATAATTTACATTATTAAAAACTTTTACTACATAGACTTTTTCTGGTGTGGAGTATCAAAGTAGTTCTTGATGGGTTAAAACACCTTTAAATAACCTTTCTCATATTTTTCCTTTGGCTGTGACTATGAGCATGTTGTGTCACTGAAGTGGTGTGAGCAATTTCCAGATGGCCAAGACAATCATATTCCAAATTAACTGTTACTTCAAACAGATGTGCATAACCTTGGACAATCTTTGTGATTGTATTGATTCTTTTCATATTGGTCCTGGTTCTCATAGCATTATGAAAGTGGGCTTTGGTAAGCATAAAATATAAAGGTGGTTAAATCTAATTTGTGGTCACAGAATGCACTTGCCAAACCTCCTTCCTGTTGTGGAAACTCTGGACTATGTGATAGTTCAAGCATGTAAGTGTTTCTTTCCCAGGGAAGACACTGTCTTCGGGCCCCCCTACTGAATTATACCAAATCTAAAGTTACTTTACAGGGTTCTAGTGCCAACCTCAGCTAACAGGAGGAAATCCATCAAATAATGAGTGAACATTACTGAAGAAGCAGATGATGTTCTCCTTCCTTGTAATAAAAGTTGTAAATGAACTCTAATTCCAGATGAAGATCTACATCCACTAGGATTCAGTATTGGCCACAGATCACCAGTCAAAGCCACCTGTTTCCCTGAGGTTCTGAGATGAGAAATCCCCCGTTCATATTTCCTTCACGACTTGTTTTACCCTAAAAGGGAAAGGACTGCTGGAGTTCTGTAATGCTCTTCCTGCCTTTTGCAAGGATCCTGTTGGTGGGATTATGCCCTAACATTGACCAACTGGCACCTCTGCACTGGCTCAAAACATGGGCAGTGGTTGTGAAGCACTGAGAAACTGCCTCCAAGGAGGAGATGCATGAATTTCATAGTGATGTACAAGGGAAAAGAAGTCTGAAAGAATTGACAAGCTTGATCATGAGTGCCAAAACCTCATTTTAAACTCACTGCTATCCCCATGTGCTTTGGTTATCTCCCACAGAGGTAGTTCAAGTGTCCCTAGTTTCTCCTTTCTGGGCTTCAAGATTTCTTTTATTACAGCTTTGAGCTTTTTTTAAAATTAGAAATTTCTTGATGTACACGTTCAAAAATAGCCTTTGATGGGCAGGTCAGTGTAAGAACCATGAACTGTTTGCCCATGGCTTGAAACTGAGAGATGCAAAACTTCAAACCCACACACTTATTAAACTTTCAGCTCTCAGTTTGTGCCACCCTGCAGTCACAGAGGGGTCTGTGCCATACATTGAGATGGTGATCACTTAGTGTGGCTGCCTGAACAGCAAAAACCAAACCTGCTGATTACTGCTCCTCAGCTGCTCACTTTTCTAACTATAACATCTCTCCTGGTCTTATTTTGGAACTTCAGGAGGCTGCAGCATCACTCACCATCTGGTGCATTTTGCTTATCAGTGAAAACAGTGGTGCTGTCTGAGCTACAGCAGTGCTTTAAACAGTCTGCACACACCCTTCAAAATCATGCAGTCTGCTGCTGCCCCTAAGGAATTAACCAGCCATATATAATTATTCATTGGAGCAGTAATGCAGTTTTTCTTTTAGAAAGCAATATATTGGAACAGTTTATTTCTTCAGGGTGATAGAGCATAGGTTCTGGAAATCATTCACTTATTGATTTGAACTTAGTATATATAATATTTCAGCTTTGGTTGTCAGTTAAAGATAGCTTGAATGAAATATATTTCATACCAGATATTTTCTTGGTTTCTCACTTCCTTTGGTGATTCTGCAAAAATTGACTCTACCAATCAAATAGCTAGAAAGTAAACTATATTTTTAAAAAAAAAATTTATGTGAGAGTTAAATATAATACAACATGGACTTCTTCCCTGTTACAACACCTGGTGGCACCGTGATTTGGTTCCCACAGCCCTCTTCCTCACTTGATCAAGGAGCTCAGGACTGGGGATCACCCTTTACAGGTGCATTTGTTACTGCCATGAAACTCAAAAAGTTGCTGTCTTCAGGTCCTTCCCACTCTTTTGAACAGCCATCTATGCAGTCCTTTACAAAAGGGCCTTTTCAATGAAGTTACTGTTTTACATATGGCCTGTATATGCAGCCATTTTGCAAACAGACCTCTAAATGCTGTTTTTCCCTCTAATTCAGTCCTTCCGTGAAAGAAAAAAATAAGTTTTAGGGGGCCAGCAATGTGAACTAACCACAGTAAAGCACTTTGATGACCTAAAATTTTAAACTTTGACGAACTTGTGACTGAAACACAGTTCTTTGCTAACGTGGTCTCAGATCCCTTTTCTTTTAACAGCCTAGTTATCTTTCTTAGCTGTGGCTTTTCCTCCTCAGTTATGATTGCTATCCACAAAAGAAAAATTGCATGTAGCAGATGTATCCTGGCCTTTGCTTTGTTATCCTGACATGACCAAATGATTCAAGTTGTCTTCCTGCCTGTTCCTAGTATCACCAGGCACTGCAAAGGTCAAGCCTTCCCTTTTTATAACGAGCACGTGAAGCGGCAGGTTGGACCTTGCTGTGCCACCGGCTGTCCGGGGCCCGTCCTGCTGCACCTGCAGGTTCCCCTGCCAGGACATGAGCAGTGTCCCTCTTCTGCTTCAGGAATGTGCAAATAAGGAAGACCTTGAAGGCAGTGATCTGGAGATCCTTGTCAATTGTTGTCCCTCACACTTTGCTGCTAGGTTAGATAACATTTTTGGGATAGGAGTACTCCAGATACTTTCTGATGAAGTTGAAAATCCTCTTTCCCACTATCCTGAAGCGGATGCTGTTTACCTTTCAGTGACACTAAATATAGGTTATAAGCACAAAGAACAATTAAGTACCAGGAATTTTTGGTACAACTGTAGCTACCAAAACCTGCATGGATGATGGCTTCTAGCTGGGAGGAAGTCCAAGAGGTTTAAAACCATTTGGACAGTCATATCCTCAGAGAGCAGTATCCAAAATATCTGCTGTCCTACACACTGTATGCTTACAATCACTACAAAACCTTGAGGACCTGTACTGTTGAGAAAATAACTGCCCTTTCTGCAAATGTAATGCAATTAATTTTTTTAATCTTATCCAAGTCCACTTTAAACCAGTTAAAAGTGAAAAGCCAGCAGGCCATCTCTGGGATCTTACAAGGGTTCTCTGTTGCATGATGAGCGCATCCTCTTAAGCTTTTGCTTAAAAAAAGAAGGATCATCACTGTGCACCACCTTAGCTAGACCATCAAAAATTGGGGTTTGGGATAAAAATGGTAAGACTAGTATTAGGAATCTTTCTTTTCTTAGGATCTTCACTGTGACCTAAAAGCAAAGGAAGGAGTTCCAAGGATAAATACTGGTGTGTACTGGAAAGGGTTTAGGGGTATGTAACTGGATGATCTTTAAGGCCATTTCCAACCCAAAGCATTCTGTGATATTCTTGACAAGTTGAATATAAAAGCAGTTGGAACAGTGGCCTTTGACTAAGTCATTAATAACTGAAACCACGTAACCCCTTACTTGGAAGGAGTATTCAGGAAAGTTCCAAGGGCCAGAAAGGCTCCTGTACAATGCTGGATGTATGTATTGATATATTCAAGAAGTTTTATCTTACCTTATGCCTTGACAGGCTAATCTTCACAGGGTATCTAAGGAGTTGTTGACAACCTTTGGCACTGGACATTTTGGTGGTATCCATGCCTTAGATGTGTAGAACTGAAGCACAGAGAAATCCGGTAGAAGAGTTAGTTGCTGCTCAGAGACTCAAGGACCTTTTTTAAGCTAATAATCCAAGCTGAAAGTGAGAATGACATCTGCCACAGTTCCTTACGTAAGGAGGGGATTTGGAGCTCTGGCTATTAATTACCTTGTAGTAGTAGTTTTGTTGTGGGTGTGCATGTGTTTTTGTACTAAACAGTAGCAATCATTACTTCCTACATCAAAAAACCCTCTATAGATTTTCATGATGAAGTGTAAAATAAGTTAGTGTCCTTTGGAGAAAGAAGTCACTGAGAATAATAAGGAATAGTATTTTTCTGTGCTAATAATGTTCTTCCCCAGTGGAATGTAATTGGACTTAATCAGGGAAGGGTTACAGTGCTCCAGCTTATGTTTGCTTAGGTACTTCTGCCATAAATCTGTGTGGAATGAGATAGAACTGGAAGGTATTGCAATATAAAATGGAAATAGAGATAATGAGTGGCACTAAGATGTTGCCTCACTGCTCCTCCTGTCATTATCCCACTTACAAAAATTACTGTTGTAAAATACCTTGATGAAGAATTACATTTTAAGAGTACTACAATTACAGTTGTGATTGTCAGGTAGGAATTCACCTCCTCTTTCACTGAGACTGTTCATATCAGGGTATTACAGTGACTTCAGGAAGATGATTCCTGTTACACTGGGGATGGACCCAGCACCAATGAGAACTTTATATAAACACAGTGTGCAGCTTTTAATTTGTACATCTCATTAGTGCAATTTAGTGGAGAATTTGCCTTGTCATACATAGGAAAGTATGGTCACTACAGCTACACCCTCATCTGTGGTTAAAATAAACTCCTGTGAAATAAGATAACACCACTGTTCTGTGCATGGTTACACAGAGTAACTCTGCCTGTTGGTTATTGTCACTGAAAGCTTCACTGGCACTAAAAAAAACCTCCCTGTCAAAGCCAGTCCCCTGCCTAATAAAGAGATCAAAAAGAAAATGAAATGAGACTGTTACCTAAAGGTGGATACATCCTATGGTATGCAAGTACTTTCCTAATAGACAGCTATGATTTAACTTGTAAATACAGATTCAGGGGGTTGTTTGATCATAGCATTTATTCAGTAACCTGCTAAGCTGACTTTATTTCTGAAAGTCCATGTTTGTATATGTGTAGGACTCCTTAGACTCCTCAATTAGAGGATTGCTGGAGACTTGATAGTCCGAAACCACTCATTTGTACTTAGTGAAAATTTCCTCCTCTCGTAACACCTTTCTAAAAAGGTCACTTGTGAATTCACTGAACCATGAATGCATTGAACATGCTCAGGAGCAAAATCCATGCTCACCATTTACATCTGCTTGCCTAGGAGGTCGTGGAATTATTATCTGGAGAAGTTTTACTGTTGTTACTTACACAGATTAAAATACAGCTATGCTATACCATCACCCCACCATGGCATTTCTGGGCACATGCTTTTTGTGGTCAATGAAAGATTTATCCTCTCAGAACTCACCATAAAATACAGTCACCTACTTAATGCATTTCCGGGTACCTGCTGCCCCTGTGAGCTGTAAATCGCATTATTATGGTTAATGACTCTGCCTGAAAAAGAAGCCTTCCTGAATCTTATTGATTGTTTTTTTCTAGCACTGAAACTATTACTTAAAATTGTCACCTTTTACCTTTCTGAATAGAGACTGATTTTATGTTAGGGCACTTTTTCATTTTATATTTATAAAACATACCAAAAAAAATGCATTACTGTTTCCAGACCAAGCAGTCACCGACTTTATAGTCAGGACATAAACCCTGAAAATAACAGCATAACATCATAATGGGAAACCTGACAGGTCGTTAACTGCAGTGGTGCAAATGGCACTGCTGTAATTCACAAGTGCTTGTAGACAACAGCCCGGCCTGCAGCCTTTCAGAGCCTGCATGACAGAGAAAAATACTCAGGGATGGAGCAAAAAATAACCAGGTCACACTGGAAGTTGTTCAGTTGACACCAGAGCACATAGCTGACAGATGTTCCACCCCAACACAGAGGTGGTTCTTTAGGACCTTTGTATGACCTCCTCTAATTTATTCTTCCCGTGTCTTTAATATCTATGAGTTTGTTGTGGGGTTTTGGTGAAGAATGGAGGTCTTTATTCAGAGAGGTAATTTTGCAAATATTAAATGAGATGTAGGTATGGAAAAATGGATAAGCTGAGTTTAAGGCAGCAGTTAGAGGCTGGGAGAGAATCAAGCAGCCAGTTCAGATGCCTGTGCCATCAGGCTGGCCTGCCTGGCATCCCTGTGCTGTTGATTAAAGAAGAGAAAGATGTTCCTGCAGATCCTTTGGATCAGCCCCGTGCTTTGGCTGACTGACATGAAGCAGGGCAGCTGCCCCAGCAGAGAAGCAGCAGGATGAGCACTGAAGGCTTGGCACCTCATGCACAGGCATCACCAGAGCTGCCACTGCAGAGCCTTGGATTAATAGAGCTGAGGAATGTTGCAAATTGTTATCTGCAGTGACATTTTGGCACTATCTCATAGTATAACTTAAGAGGCAAGGCAGGAAGGAGGGTGGATGTGCCCAGGCCAAGGAGCAGCCCCGTTCCACAGCCACTTGTTCCAGTTCAAAATCAAACCCAAAGGCTGAAAGCACTTGCAGTAAAGCAGTGACATTTCAATCGACAGATGAAGAGATGGGATTTTTCCTCCTTGCTTATAAAATTGGTCGAGTCGGGTTTAGTTGTGTCTCTGAAATCAGGCATCATGTGGTTCCTACACTAGAATAATTAGGATGCAAGTCTGGCTGAAGTAGTCCCTACAAAAGCAAGAGCTGCTGCCAGTTTGGAAAATACTGGGTTATTACTTTAGTCTGAAAATAGGTCACACTGGAAACAGTGGGATTTGCTTGCTGAGAGAGATGCTACATACCTTGAATAAAGGCCATCAGAAGCTGATTCTTTAAAAAAAAAAAAAATACAAGATTGTATTCCCTTTACAATGGTTTTATTTAAAACCATCTCTTTCCAAGTTCTTTAAGTGTAGTGAAATTACTTATTTCCACAGCTGTGCAGTGTAGCCTCCATCCCTTTTGTTCTAGAGTGTTCACACTGCAATTACATTAATAATGTGCTTTTTGAGGAAATCAGTTCTTAATAGTGTATCCTTTGCTTCTCATGGAGGAGAGGGGCTGAACGGGAGGATTAAACCTATGCACGGGGTTCATGCTGGTGCAACCACAGCACTAACAAGTACAGGATGAACAGGATGCTCAACTCTGAGAGAAGCTGCTCCTCCAAATCTCAGTCAGGTGTAGTTAAAGCCATATCAGGATTCAGCTGGGAGTGATAGCTAATTCCCAGCTTTAGAACTGGTCCCAATTTAGAACTGCAGGACTTAGCTGTTCTCTATGACTCAGAATACAGCATATGACATAGGAGAGAACATCTTAGATTATAGAGTCAACCTTTCTGTGTTTCCAAACTGGGCTACATAGGTCATGGCTACAGAATTCCCTTTCACGAGTGCATGTCAGGGCATTTCCCAGGAGGGAGTTCAGATTCCATTTTGCTTTTCCTATTCTGCAGTTGGACATCTTCAAATGGCTTTCCTTCCTTCACATTAGGCTTTCCTAAAATAAAGAATAAATGACTGAAGTCTAATAGGATATGGCTGAAAGATTTACATTGCATGGCCTTGGCAGGCTCTGTTTTGCACACACTGACATCTTCAGAATTACTTGGTATTTTAATGTGCATTTAAAATTGGTTAACAGGAGTATAAATTAAAGCAATAGTGAAACTAGTCTCTCAAGGTTTTATTGCTCATTGTAATGTTACATTTATGGGCTCGTTGCTTTGTGGCAGGACTTGCTTTGGTTTGGTTTTAGAGAGTGCAGTAGGGAGAAGGTGGTGCCCCACCCGGAGCCTGGTGAAACCAATGGAAGTCCTTCCATTTAACTCTCTCGGGGCCATGCTCACATCGTTCTCACTGCCAAAGACTTGGATTTGCTTTCCCAGTTAAGAACACTGTCCAGAGAAAATTCATGTTTAGATAGAATTTTAAATAGTTTATCTCAGCTCATTTCACATTATTCTTCATGCAACCCCTATGCCTGGTTTAGTTAAAAAGAAGTAACTAAGAGGGAAAAAGAGATTAAAATTATGTGTTTGTTGAACTGTGACATGAGATGAGAGTTGTGTGTAGAAGTGGCTGCTCCTGTCGACCTTAACAAGCACCTTTTTCCCATGAGAAAGTGCATACCAAAGACCATCTGCAGCCATAAATACCTATGTGAGAATGCTTCAATTAAGTGGCCCAGAACACTGGGTCGCTAAGGTTGTGTGGGATGTGTGAGAGTGTCCAATATAAAAGAGCAAGAAGCTTCTGCTCTGCCATTTATTTGCATGATTGGCTAGTCTCCTAATCATTGACTACAATAGTTTGATCCTAAACTTGTACATTGAAAAAACATATAAATACTGGTGTGTGCTTAATAAAGCGATTCTGTTGACTTAGAACAGGGTCCATGGTTTTTCCAATCACTACATTGTGTGTAGAAATATGACTCAATTCCTGCACCTCTCAGGGCAACCACAGTGGAATTCTGGAAAGGGCCAGAGGAAATGTACTAATTAAAGCAGCAAAAATTTCTTTTAATTCAAAGACATGAAGCTCTTCTCCTATGCTCCGGTTTCTGTCTGCCTTACCATTATTTGTCCTTTGTTGCTGATTCTGTAACTACTCTTTTCACAGCCTTCTCTCAGCTAATACATTAAGTAATTACATTTGGGCAGGCACAGATACTTGCTTAAGGAATGAAACAGAGTTCCAAGTAATCACTGTAGAAGATGACACAGAAACTCTCCCAGCTTGTTACATCAAGTCATGAATATTTATGGTTATTGGTATTCGTTTCTCATAACAAACATTTTACATTTGCATAGTTTTTGCATTAAAACTCTGCCTAAAATACCATTAGATTGTAAACATAAAGACATGAAGAAGCTCCAGAATGTGAATATTATGAAATATAGAAGAAAAAGAAACTTTCTTGGTTTCACAGACAACACTTTTTGATTTAGAAAGTGCAGGTTGAAACACAGAATATTTTTTCTAACAGTTTTCAGAGCTGGTTTAGCAGTCTAAGTCCCAGTGGCTTTTCAAGATTGATGGCCAGATCTGCAAACTTTATTTAAGTGCTTTAAAATGCAAATGACTGGCCAAGGAAAAGAAGGTAAGTACCTGAGATACACAACTTCTCCCAAAAGACTCTGGGAGTTGGGTATCCACCTTGCTTAGGCAAGAAGATCCCAGGAGGCACCTACTGTATCATTTAGTGCCTGAAGACCCTCATAATTCTGTCTGTAAAGTTTCAGAGGACTTAAATCATCTTTAAGTAAGAACTTTAGTGCCTGGAAGAGTACCCTCTGTTCTCTTAGAGGTTGAAAGTGGGGTAAAAAGCTGAAGAATCAGTTAACCCCCCACCTCCTAAACCCTGCCACAAATGGAAATCCAGAGAAAGTTAAATGACTTTAAAGAACTATTGGCAGCAGAAATGGGTTCAAGTGAAAGACGTTCTTGTTTCTTGCCTGCTTCTGGAAGGATTTCTGGTAAACTGTTTCTAATGTGCCCTTCAGGAAGCTATTACTGAGATACTGGCATTTAATTTTCAATTTCCTGCTTGACCTTGTTTTGCAACATGAGTTTTCATTGGTTTTCATGCATAATGTACATAAAGACACCTTCAGCTACTCGGTACATAATTGTGTTGCTGGGCCATTTATTTACAGTGAGGATTTTGTGGAGCATGCTGATCCTAATTGGAGGAGAGGGGATTCTGAGGTGCAGGTTCTTAAATACAAAGCTCTTGGAATAATGTCAGCTGACTTTAGTAAGAAAATGTTTTCACAAGTGTTTTAAAGATGTGTTTTTGCTTACCAATCACACACCTACAGTTTTCCTAAACTGCATTAAACTGCAGTAACATCTGCCTCTGAGAGGAAAAGGGCACTAAATCCTGTACCATGACCTGTCTGCAGCTCTGTGGGACTGGGGAGAGGGGTGCACTGGGTTGTTCCTTGAATTCCATACACTTTATTATATACTAAAGAGTTGTCAGCAGCTCTGTCTTTTACCATCCCTGGGCAGAGAGAGGCAGTGAACGTTTCTGCCATGCTTTTCTGTACTAAAGGCAAAAGGATTGGCACAAAAACTTCTGACTTGTGTCAGTAAAGCAAAGCTCTACTTTCCCTCCAAATATCCTGCTCTGTGGCTTGATATATTTGCTTTTACAGGCAGAATCTGCAGTCAAAAACAGTGCACTGGGCACTCCAGCCCAGTACATGCTCTTCTATGAGTATGCCAAAGCTCTTACTGATGTGACTTCTAAAACTGTCTTGAACTGCACAGGAGTCCTCCATATTGTAGTGTTAAATATGCAGTAAATTCATATTTTAGGGAAGTACTTTCCTTCTACAGCAGGAGTTTAACAAATAGAACCAGATTCAAGTGTCCTTATTCAGAGACTCTCTAAATTTGGTGAGTGTTTTCACTCCCTAACTTGCCTCTTCACTACGTGACATATTTTAAGAGAAGCCAAGATGATACTGTGCCTCACCTCCATATGGCTCTGGGTAATCTTGTCACAGAACAACTTGATTTTCTGTTCTCTCCCTGCCATACTTTGCATGAAAGTAACTTGAATATATAGAGAGAATTTCATACTATGAATGCACAGAATTGCAGATATATAGAGAATTTCACATTACAGATGGACATAATCCCAACTATATTTACCTCTCCTCACTGGCTTTCTGAGCTAATGCCCAAATTTGTTCATTGTCAGAGTCTGAATTCACTAGAATCTTAACAGAAATGATCAAACTTTAGCCTTTTCATGAGCTCAGTTGGATGTTTCATCCCTTAAATCCTTCTGCTTCAGCAGAGACATTCAGCCACCAGGGGAGCTACATAAAACCACCTGCTCCAAAGAACAAGTAGAAATTCCTGTATCTTTAGGCATTGCACTAACAAATGATCAAATTCTGCTTCCTGTATCTGCAACCAAAACCTCCAAACAGATCCAGCCGCTGTGCAGTGCAAACCAAAACACCGAAGGCCAGAGAAGAAGATCACAAGAGGAGCACATTCAACAGCCTCCAACAGCTTAAGGTCATTGTTCTATTCATGCTGATACTGGGTTTTGGGGGTTTTTTTCAAGCATCTTTTTTAGAACCATCTTCCTCCCTATGTGGCTCTCCAGTCGAGCTTCATACAGACAAATTTATATTTGTTTATATGCCTACACCTGTAGAGATTTTTCACATTTAAGATGCAAATGTTTGATATACAAAATGTTTATCTGCAGCATTCTTTCTGTAATACCAGGAAGCAATACATGTGTGGTAAAAAATTAATCTAGTGGTTGAAGGCCAGCAAATATAAAGTATTTTACAAGAGAGAACTTAATTAGTGGAATTTTATGATGTGTGGAGATGTATAAAGTGCTTCTTGAATGCCAAGGTCTTTGCATGAAGATGCACAAATGATTTCAGGTTGGATTTTTTTTTAATTGCTTTTAAGAATTGAAACAACCATTAGGATGCAAAACCTTTTTTTCCCAGCATTGTCTTTTCAGAGTCCATCCCCTTAATTTTGCACTTTTTAATAGTTTTTAACATTGAACATTTTTGTGAATATTCTGCAGATTTGGGCTTTTAAAAATCAGTTTTCCAGAAATAAGCCACAGGAAATCAGGATATAATATCTAATTCTAAATTAGTATCAGACAACCAATATTAGGAAAACCTATTGTCTTACTTGTTGATGCAGAAGGTGGATCATCTTGGTAGTTTCTAATGTCTCTCTGGCATTTTTACCCTGTTTCTTATTATTCCTAAAGAATTTTTGCTCTGTTATTTTTTTTGAAATTTCACCACCCCAGGTACTACACTGTACACAACGCTCAGCTCCTATAGTTTCTTCATACAGCTTCAGAATACTCTTACTATTATTTTAAATAGATTGTATCCTGTCATTGGCAAATAATGTAGAGTATTTTATCCAAACCAATGTTTCCAGTGATAGTTGAATTGGGGATTTGAACTTATTTTAAATTTCAAATACAACATGACTCATCCAACCCTCAGTCTGATTCTACTTTCACCTACAAAAATACATCCCAATTTTACACATGAGAAATTTTGTGCACATTTCTAGTATGGAATCTACTACAGGTAATAAATTTGATTAAAGATCACAGGAGTTTGGGTATTTAATCCCCTCATTTATGGCCTGGTGAATGTGCAGTGTTCTGTGCAGACACAAGAAGCCGCTGGGGCCAATGAGCAAAGGAAGAGGATGTTCAGGATAGAGGAACAACATTTCCATATTGTGCAAAGGATAGCAGCAGAAAGGAAGAGTTACCACTTTCACTCTGATTTAGCAATGCCACTTAGCATGTGCTCAATCCAGCATCCTTTCCAGTTGCTGTATCTAAAGTTAGGAATGTACTTGGAGGAGGAGCAGCAACCCACAGCCAAGCATAAGAATGTCAACAGCAGACTTAGCTCTCGTTGCAAGGTCCATGAGCAATGGTTTTATGCAGAATTGGTTTTTGCTTTGACCAAAATAAATGCAAGATTTTATTTAGTAAAAACAGTGAGCCCAGAATTCTTTAACTTTCACAGAACTGGCAGCTAAATCCAAGAACATATGTCCAATTTACTGTGTGGGCAAGGCATTTCTACACAACTCTAAAAATAAGTTGTTGTGTATGTTTTCTGAAGGTGGGAGTGACCTTCTGGAGATACTTGAGTTTTTAGGAATCATCTTCAACGGGAAATGAATCACCTACTGAGTTCACCATGTTCTGTAGGTATTTCTTGTTCTAAATTTAGAGCCTGAGGACCTGAGCCTCTTCTCACCATTTTTACCTCAGATTTGCCCCAGGATAAAGTGTGTGGGGAATAATCTGGGTGTGGGGAATTGCTTCTGGATTCTACCACAACCAAAATGATAGTAATGAGGTACAAGGTTAAAATTTGATCAGGAAGAATTCCAATCCATGTGTTTGTAGGTACACATTATGTATAATTATGTAAGACTGGTATGTAGCTCCTGTTCTAATCTCCATTTTTAAGCTGATTATAATTAACTGAATAAAATGAAGTAAGACTTCCTTGTTATAGAGCATCCCAAAGCATGTCAATCTTAAAGCAATAACCAGCATCCTGGATGTTTGAGGTTTTTGTTCCTCAGCTCTGCACAGCATTGCCATTCAGAGTGTTAAATGTGACTGTAAACAAATAGGGAGCCTCAAGGTTCAGTTCTTGTTTCAAGAAAGAAGAGGGTTCCATTTCTCTCTACTGGATAAAGTCCTGTTTTACTGAGAAAACAGAAAGGTAACATGAGAAACTCATCACCTGTCCTCAAGAAACTGAAGAGATACAAGAATATGGAAAATTATGTAAATCAGGTGTTCTTCAGCTATGGTCTCTGGAATAGGTCATGGGTAGAGTTCATTTGGGCAAGCCAAAAAGATTGGAGAAAAGACAAAAGTCTTAAGGAAACACTTCCCATTCTGCTGTCAGCAGCTCTCCTGAGACTCACACAGCCATGCCCCCACCACAACCAGTCAGGAGAAGCCCTGGAAGTCTGAGCTTTGGAAAGAAAATCTGCTGCTCGTCAGCTTTCATAGTGAAGAAATACCAAGTGATTCTTGTTTGGAATATGTGCTATGATTCCATGGGCAGGCTTCCCAGAGACTGTTTGGTGGCACAGAGAAGCCTCGTGGCAGCAGGCCAGCTGGCACCCTCAGCAGCACTCCATGATCTCTGGAACCCCTAGGAAACAAGCAGAGCTTCCTCCACAGATGGCTATCAGCCTCCTCCTCATCCGCTCCACAGCTTGTGATTCCCAAATCAATATTTTCATAGGCAGTTCAGAATTCCAGCTGGACCTTCTGTGGATGTGCACTCCTCCAGCCTCTGCTTGTAACCATTTTCTTCCATTTTCACGTGGCTTTAGCCAGTGGTTTCTGGTGTTGAGTCTTAACCCCCAACCACCAGGGATTGCACTTTCCAAAGGAAGTTACGGCATCATGCAGTTTGTCTTCAGGGAATCCTGCTCTCCCTAAAGATCTACCAAAGCAAAAGAAAGTAACTGCAATGGCAACTGGATCAGTTTCTAACTTGAAGAACAAATAAGTTTCTAGCTCTAGTTTCTGTGTTTGCCCTTGGCCCTTGTTCTGAGTTACGTGAACTCATCCTTCAACACCCAGAGAGAATCAGTGGTTTCAGAGAGGGACTCCTGTTTTCTGTTAGTGAACCTCCTTGGTCTTTCACAGGATTTCAGTCTGGCACCATCATATTTGAGTAGAAGAAAAATCTAGACTAATCCTGTCTTGAAACTTATATAATGAAGCAGGGTTTCAGATAACAGTATTTGCACACTTGAAATTTTGTTTTAAAACATCATAATTAAAAGAATACCAAGGGAAAATTAATGTGAAAGCAATACTAGAGGCCTTGCTGTACCCTCAGATCCTAAGCAAAGGTATTCTTGCAGTTCAAGTACCTGACTCACTTCCATTAAACAATGTTTTATAAGCATTTCCTTCACTGATTCATGTTACTACATCAACTTAATTATTTTTTTTTTTTTCCTGGGGACACAGAAATGTAAGCAATGAAAATAAAAACAGAAGTCCCAAAACATCTATACAAAGGTACTTGCTCTGGGCTTTGTGTTGTCCAAAGACATTTTAAAATGATTGTTCCTCACTTGTCTTTACGAAATAAATGGATTACAAAGTAATCCCTGGAGTAGTGGACGTGCAGCATTTCTGTGTTTTGCTAGGTATTAAAACTTACTGTCCTTGAGCTCTGCTACTATTTAAATAAATTTTCTGTATTCTGTCATTTGTGCACTACAGTGTTTCATTTCATGTCACTGAAAACCTCTTACATATGGCCAGGAATAAGACCATCACCGGAAAGCTTATTTTTAGAATATTTCAAGGCTGATCTGAAAGGGCTCTGTGTTCAAAATAACAGAGTAGCTCTTTGTCAGACCTCCAACATGGCATAATTTAAAAATGCTCCTCATTATTTTTAACAGTAGAAGCTTGTGGCTTTGTACACTTCACATATTCCATATTTTTTTAATATAAATGTTAGTACCAGATTTCACTGTTTTGCCAACTCTTCACACATATCAGCAAAGGATGAAAGAGCACAGACCTGGCTTTGTGAGAACGTGGTCCAGCAGCAACCCTCATGTCTGTAGAATGTCGAGGCTTTTGTTGTACTTGTTGCTAAACCACTGCCACTGTCCTAATTAGCTTTTGTTATGTTTGTCTTTGAACAGCTAAATAACTGAGGTCTCTTTCAGCTGTCTTGTCTTTGAGATTAATTGTAAACATCTGCCAGCTGGTGAGGACAGTAATTCTTGTAGTTGTTCAGCAGAGTTCCTGAAAGGACACTGATTTATTTATTTTGTAAAAGCCCTGCTCTACAATTTCTTTGTAACTTGAGGTTATGTGTCTGGATTTTTCCTTTCTCTTCCTCATTAACAGAGGTTTTATGTACAATTTTTTTAAATGCTGTAAAAATTGGAAGTGGAAATCAGCATCAAAGCAAAATGAAAATTGCCTATTAATGCTGCATTTCATTCTTGAGATGGCATAAATCAAATGTCTGTGTTTATGTAATCGATAGAATCCTATTCTATTGATAATGAGAAAAATTAATTTAAAAGCTTCATCGAAACCTGTTCTGTAAGGAAGTAAAAATTTTACACTATCACACAACCATTTGGGAGAAGGAAAAATGCTTCTTTCGAAGGCCAATGCAAGCAGGAATAGATGTGTACATAGATAAGCAACCTGAGCAGATGGCTAGAAAAAATGAAAGTGGACGGCTGAGAAAAGGTCCCTCTGACATTCACTATTAGAGACAACAGTGGCTGTTAATAAAGCAGAGTTAATTCTATAGCAAGGAGTGAAATATTTAATCAGCAGTACTTCATACATAATTCAATTAACTGCCTTCACTCATCAGTATTAACGAGAGTTGGAGCTTGGATTAATGCACTTGAGCTTCATCACAGCACTCCCAGTCAGCTTAAATACTGCCAAAACTTAATAAAGTGCTGCCAGTCAAATTACAGTATCTGAGCCCAGTGCATCAATTTGCTGATATTACAAATTATCCTTTACTCACAGCATTGTTTGCTAATTCCTTATTTATGCTGATCTCTGCACTAAACAGTTTAATTAGTGTACAGTGGTAGAACAAGTTAAATTTCTTATCCCTTCCTGGATGATGTCTTTAGTATCATCTAAGTTACTGAGCAATAACTATAAAGGGTGTGTCCACGTGTTTTCAACCCCCCCCAATGTTTTAAATAACGACTTTAATCAGGTAACATGGATTGCCACAGCAGAATTTCTACTAGTCTGAAAAGGACAGACTCTAAACTAATTTCTGTTTTGGTTCAAAAGAACATTCCTATTGCAGTCTCTGTTTTTCTGTGTGTAACACAGATCTCACCCTCAGTTCCCATGAATAGCCCTGATTGTGCCACTTCCTGTGGCTCGTATTCCTTGTGCTTTCTCTCTCTCCAGGAAGAGAGAAGGGACAATGAAGGTTTCCAAAGTATTTTCCTTTCTGCCATTGAGGGATTTTATTCTCAGAAGCTGATAAACCTTCCTCAGCAGAAGCTGAGAGAGTGATGCTTTGGCATTATATCCTGTCCTGTCCTACCTGTGGCCAGCCTCACCCAGGAGGCTTTGGAAGAGCTAAGCCCAACCTTAAGAACTGCTGAAGGGGAAGGGAGGCAGCCAGGCACTGCTTATTCCACCTTTAACTCTTCTGAAATAAATCTCTGCTGCTCCTCAAAACCCTTGGCTACTTTTCAGCTGGGTGAATTGAAGCCAGACCCTGGCATCCAAAAGGAGATTTGAAAAGTGCTTTGAAATGCAAGTTCTGGAAGCATTACAAGTTGTTATAAGAATCACTGCAAGATAAATGACATTACAGAGAAAAGGCAGAAGAGCATGGGTTTTTTATATATTTCTTTCTTATCTTACCAGAAGAAGAGAAATGAAGATGTCAGTTACAGGTTTTGGGTACAGCCAAGGGCCTGAGAGTTCAGGAGTCCACAGCATGAGTTTGAGGGAAATTCTGTTGGAAAGTAATTTAGAATTGTAGAACATTCAGAAACCTATTTTGTGGGGACAGAAAGGCATGTACAAGTCACACTTGACTGTATTCCACCTTAATAGATTGCCCCTTTTGCTTTGGCTTTTTGATACTATTCCTGTCACCTGGAGTATGTGAAATCCAAGGAAATCAAAGGTGTCATAACCATCCAATTCCTCAATCCACGAGGTGAAACCACTGGAGGCTGAATTGGAAGTGGTCTCATTCTTTTGGGAGCTGTAGCCCTGTACTTGGCATCAAGTCTCTTGAGGACAAGTGAGGATTAGAGAATGCAGCACAATACATGAAAGCAAGAGACAGCAGCCAGAATTTCTCAGAAGAACAGAGAAACTGGGTCAGTCAAGAACTACATAAGGAGGAATGCTATTTATGCTGTATGTTCAGCAAGTAGTGCCATCTGAGGATTTAGCAATTCATCCAAAAAATGTTAGAGGTTAAGGCTAAGTTGGCTATATTTTAGAAACAGAAAATAGTGGAGAATCAAACCCTCGCCTCTTAATAAAGTCAGCATAACTCCATTAATTTGACCAGAGCCTCACCAGTTCAGAACCTGTTCCTTGCAGTTAGTATTTGTCCTTTACCATGTTTTGGTAGGAGTGTTAGCAGCAGCACATGAAATGCTAAGTTGACATGTTTTTCCTGACCCCATGTCCTCATCAGAACCTCTATAAGGGTTGCAGATTTTCAGGGGTTCAGCGGGGGTTCAGGGGTGCAAACGTCTTGCAGGTGGTAAGTTTCTATCTTAAAGGAGAATAAAATTAGCTATGTCCACATTAGAGAAACAGCTGGAATTTGCTGATAAAGTTGAAATCCTACTTTATCCTTTTGCCTTCTATTCAAAATAGAAGATATAAAGACCATCTAAAGGGAAAAGTACAGTGTCTACCCAAAATCTGGTTTAGACTGATAAAGAGGCACTCAGGCTTTCAGCCATTTAACAGAAGGAGGAGAACCACTTTCTAAATCAGTTTCTAAGTTTCAGGCACTTTTGGTGACATTGAAAACAAAAAATTGATCCAGAAAATCAGCAGACAACCCATGATGTGAAAGTGCTGGTGCAGGGAGTGTTACCAAATGGAAAGGAAGAGTTAGTTATGAATGGGCTGCACCAGAATGTTTCTGTGCAGTGACTGTGTTTGTCAATGAGATAAAAACATGGCAGCAAGTACAGCACTATTGATTTATGAATGATCGGGACAGACTCAGTTTAAAAACAACAGAATAAGGAGCTCATGCAATTCCCTGTAGCAAAAGAAAGCATGGTGCTTGCACTGAGGGGACATTAGAAAACTGTCTTCTTCCCCCATGTGTAGTCCTGCTAGTAATTGTCAAGAAAAAAAAATGTCAGAAGTTTTAATAATAAAAAAAGAAAAAAAAAATTAATAGATTGTCCTGACAACCTTTTCTGCTTGTGAGTTTTCTGCCCTGCACATGGGGAGTGACACAGGCTCCGTGCTGAATGTCACTGTTGGCCAGAGCTCCAGCTGTAAATTCACAGCTCTCATGGCGAGAAGACGCTGCCAGATAATGGGTATGGATTTTCTGTACATCATGACTGTGTGTCATCCAGCTACCACCTGTACTGAACCTAATTATTTGTCTGAATAAAGCAGTATTCCATAAACTTTACTGCTGAGCACACAGCACACTGTTGGCAACATCATACTCTGCTCTCCCTTTCAGCCCATCAAAAGATGACTCGGTTACCATTTAAAATTTTATACTGCCTATGAAGTCAAGGACTGGAGAATTAGTAGTCAGCTTGAAGGTATTTTGAAAAGAGCAAATGTATCTTAATGTGAAGAAGTGACAAGTTTGCATGTTAGTGTTAAAAGGACAAGCCAGTGTTGGTGTTAATTTTAACACGCAGGATGTGCACAGTGAGGAACAGGCAGATGAAAATGATGGATTCTGTCAGCATCTAAGAGGGGATGATCACCCTTCAGAGATGTCCAAATTCAGGGATTAGAAACAGAAGAACTAGAAATGACAATTTCTTTTCCTTCTGGAAAGGGCAAGGCAAATGGTGAAATTGATAATTAGAAATAGGCTTATGAAGCTTGTAATATTTTGCTTTCTTAAAAGCAGTGGTAGGTGTTTGGTGCTTTTATCTTATAGCAGAATTTCAGGGAAGCAGCCTTAAACTTATGTCTTATTTAAGGTTGAATCTAAGTCCAAAATATGGGTATCATTTAAGAGCGGAAAGAAGCTTACTTAATTTTAAACCTATTTATTGTGCCCACTGCCACATGGTCCTGTCCAGTCAGTGGCCAGAACAAGCACTGCCAGTTTGAGGAATTTGTTTTCTGATGCAAAATTTTATAAGATTTCTATACAATTTAGAAATGCTAATGTGCAAGGCATAACGAGAACTAGAAAAAAGAAGGAAGAATTTTAAAACTTCTGATAAACTCAGGAGTTTCAGTGTATTTAATTAAACCTCATTCATGACAAAATATGAGGATATGTGTGTGCAGATTAAGAAGCTAAATGTATTTCTGAGTTTCCACATTTCTATATTATGAGGGATTTTTAACTTATGAGTTATTAAATGTGAACCATGGAGCATCCTGTCAGATACTGCTTCACACAGCTGAGTTAGGAAAGAGATTAGTATGGAAATAAGAGAGCAGACAGAACAAGACAAGGTGACATCTGACATCAAGGTAATGCACCAAAACTGATCCAATAGATGGTTTGCTACAATCAAATTTCCTTGCACCTCAGACTACAAAAAGAAGTTAAATATAGAATATTCAGTTTAAAAATAAACCAAATAAGAATATGCTGTGTATCTCAAATTAAGGAGGGTTTGGTATTCATGCTAGCAAGTTGCAGTAATCATCCTAAATCTTAATTGTTACTTAAAAGCACTTTGGACAGGGATCTGGTGGGACGTGACAGTTTTCTCCTAAGTTTGGGTGTCCCCATTAGGTGATTTTCTTATTGGTTGGATGTCCACAGGGTTTGTAGTACCCAAATAAGTTTTCAGGGATCCCAAGGTCTAGGATTTACCATCCAGGTGGTTTTACCTGAGGGTGAACAAAACTTCCAGCAACAGATTTGAGGAGAAGCCCCTTCTCCTGCTTGGAGAGGGACCAACCATGGCTTTACCAGAAAGTGCAGCTCCTGGGCAGGTAGAAGTGGATCAGTCACACGTGTGTGGAAGAGCCACCTGTAACATTCACATCAGGAATAATTCCCAGGAGAAGACTGAGTTCACTGAAGTACACAGGGTTTTTAATACTGCTAACACCTGCTTTGATTGTGAGCCTAATGCTTGTGAGCCTAATGCAGCCTCGGAGGCCTGAGGAGGTTGCCTTGGAAGTTGAGCTGTTTGTTTTGAGTGCAGAAAATGAGGCTTATCTGCTTAATGAGTTACAGAGTGTTTTCAGACTTTTAAAGAGTTATAGGAAGTGTTACCTCAGGGAAAAAGAGACCTTAAAGAAACCTCACTAGGCTGCATAAACTGTCCTTCCTACTTTTTCAAAGAAATTTCTAAGGAGGCTTCCTAATCACTGGCATCTGTGGAGATGCCCAGGCAGGTCTGCGATGAGTGCTGGGGACTGGAGCATTAGTCAGTCCATCTGAACTGCTCTATCCAGACAACATTTCATAAGAACTTTTGATTTAAAATGCATCACAAAAATCCTTCCACGAGCAGAAGCAGCTTCAGATGGTATCAGAGAAGAAATTTCCCAGAGGTTACAGTTTATGGAGTTTTATTTCTCGCAGATTGGGAGTGTATTTTTAGAAGGAAGAGAAAGTGAAAACAGGCCCAAGTCAATTGTGTGAACAAAACCAGAGATTCTTCCTCAGATATCTGAAATTATCCCCTTGGTTTAAAAGGCTGTGCCCACTTTGATATTATTATATTCTACAGCAAAACCAGAACATGCATGAAACATGTGGAAGTTAAAGGGGGAATTTCAGGGATTGTAAGAGCTATCAGCCATAAATTTGAAATTAGATGTGGATAGCTTATTTGGTATCTTTTGGCAAATGCTGTGTATTCAGAATGTATCTGTGCTTCAGAGAAGCCCTTAGCTGTAAGCACTAAAATTGTATTGTTTCCTTCTAAAGCTTTTAAGATTTTCAAACTTGTGATGTGCTGAGGCTGAAAGTTTCAAAGGAGTGATTATTACTAAAAATCACAATCATAGCAAATCAGTGGTGTAACAAGAACACCAGGCCTTGTGAAGTTTCTGAAATAACTCGCACGCAAATAACAGCAAAAAGTATTATTTCACATAATAAGACTGACAAGCAGATCACTGGGCCAAATCCCAAGAAATTACGTATAAAGACCATTTTTTTTCTATTAAATTGGCCACAGTTAATGCTACAGAAACTAAATTGATACTTCTCTTGTAGCAGGCTGGTTGTAAGTGGCCCAGGAATTGTCATTCTATTGCTCTGCTGGTTTCCTTTGGCAGCATAATGGATATATCTGTTACCTCAGCTGACAACAGCAAATAGTGCAGAAAAAAGAAAAGGCATCACTATTGATGGAGGTGAAGCCTCCAATGACAATTGCCTGCCTGAGAGACTCAGACTTTGCCCTGTTCCTCTCACACACAAGGAAACTTTGGGTAGTACAGTCCAGACTGTAGGGAAATAGTGCAGCTAATACCAGCCATGAGAGTATTTGTTTGTTTTGCTAAGGTTTTGTGATTCACATTCAACTTTCTACCTTGAAAATATTTCTGAAATAAGCACATTCAATTTTCCTCATAACATGTTCATTCCTTTCCATTAAAGAAGAAAAGCAGAGCGGAGCAAGTTTAGTCACTACATGTAGTTTATAGTTGCTAAACTCCTGCTGCTCTTCTGCGAGATGAGTTCAGGCCAAGAGGGATTTTATTTCCATGTATGCCACTCCAGTTCAGCAGCATTTCTACAGCTGTTTGAAAAGCAGGGTAGGAACTTCTTAAAATACCTTTCTTAAAGCTCAGATCAAAAAGTTATTGTATGTATTGTCACAGATCAAGATGGAAAGCTTTTCTTAAAAAGTTCTCTGTGTACCAAAAATCTCAAAAATTCATTCCATTTCCTCTCTGGCTGGGGCAGTGCTGAAACTTGGCTATAAATCAGAAAAATACAATTTTGTTTGGCAAGATTGATGTTTTCTTTGGACGGGTCATACTGAAAAAACCTCTTGATAGTAAACACCTGCAGTGAATTTGCATATGGCAATTTTTATGGGATTTATGATTATTGACTTTGGTAGCTTTATGTTAGAAGTTTAAACAGAAGTAAGAGCACTAGACAGAGCTAAATTGTACTTACTAAGCCTTCTGGATATTACCTCTACTAGAAATGTGTAAATAAAAATAAATCACATTGCCAGATACCTGAAATACACCAGGCTCTTATAGAAAAATAAACATTGTGGCCATGAGTAAGAGTCTGTGTTCTCTTTTTCACTGAGAGCACAAACTGAAATCATGCCAACTAACACTAAATGTATTTGGGTCATTTAATACAATTTGTGTTTAAAAATGAGCACTTTATTTTTTGCTCGTGTTAAAACCAGACTGGTGCACTGATGGAAGGTACTGGTCAGTGTATGGGACCAGTTTGTTCCGAACAGCCCTTTGGCAAGTGCAGAGAAACTGTAGGTTTATTCAGCTAATTCATATTAAAGCTAAAAAATCAAGTGGAAACTTAAGTCAGAAGAATTTTTTTCTTAATAAAAAATTATGTAGGAACAGTTAAGAATTGGTAGTTCCAAAGTCTAAGGAATTACCATGAACTAGTTCAGTTAGTTCTGTTTTCAGGATTATTCTGCTCATATTTTGATTTCTAAAAATATTAGCCTGTGACACTGAGGTCAACAAAATTTATATTTTCAGTGATTATGAAGCTACAGATTTTGCCTCTAGGCAATTTTTTTTATTACCTGGTGTATTTGATATTCATAATAAATTTCAGAGTTTATTTAGAAGCTTGGGTCCATAGGGTTCTTGACATCTTTGCAGTCTTCTCCATGTACATGGTTAAAAATTTTCTAATCAATCTGGATGTAACCGTTTAACACTTTCCTTCCTAAACCTCTTTTCACACGGCAGGTGTGGTTCTATTCTTCTACTGCTGGAAAGACCATCAAATGCTGTATCCACAAAATAAGATGTATTCTGTTCTGTGTGAAGGTCACAAGTAATAAAGCCTCCAAGGCACTATCTTACAGTGCATCTTGGCTGCCAAAAAGGCAACATCCACTGTCTTTTACACATCTCCCTTGGAAGCAATTGATGCTCCTTCCTTCTGAGCTGATGCAGTCTCTGGCAGGAATGCGCTGTCAGAAGTGTTCCAGAGCTATGGGCCCTCTGTGACACACACACACACACAGAGTAGATTCTGCTCTTTGTGCCTCCAAGAGATTTTAGGATTCCAGCATCCTGGCATTGCCCCTCTGACCCCTGTCCAATTTCACTGCTGGAGGATGTTGGGTGCTGCTGAGGTGTTCTTTGAGGTGGAGCAGTTACCTTGCAGCTCAAAAGATGCTCATGCCCTGCTACATTTCTTACGTAAACAGTGTGCTGGCTACTGGCACTTCTCACAAGCTGAAAAAAGTCCTTACAAGCCACAGAAAGAAAATGTCACATGCTTATTGCCTTGCAAACTCAGGCCCCCTGCCAGCACAGGTTAGATGAGCAGCATTTTTTGTGATGCCGTGTGATTGACACTGAGCCATGCAGACGGCTCAGTCCACAGGTTGGGGAAACAGCTGGATAAGGAGGGCCCTGGAAAGATCACTGCTGTGCTAAACAGCTTTTCAGTCAGTCTGTGGAGTTGCTAGTTGGAGATAATAGAGGGTTCTGCTTGCGGTGCTGTTTGAGCTAAGCTTGAGCACACACCTGACATCCACAGCTCAGTTACTCCTGTGTCAGGGTGTTCTCATGCACTGAGGGCAGCACAGCAGCACATTCCCAAACCCTGTCTTATATCCAGGAGGGAGCATCCACTCCTTGGCCGTTCCCTGCATCCATTCCTGCTGCTGCACTCAGAGCAGAGTTGTGCTGTTCTGGCCCTTTGGCTCACACCTGCAGCCTCCTTGAGCTGTATTCAAGCCATCCCCTGAGCAGCCTGTCCTGGGGGTCTGCTCTCTGCCCTAATGCTCAGGGCACAGCCCCCACCATTGTCCTGCTCTGGCTCCTTTGTGTCACCTCTGGCCTGTTCTCCCCATCCACCCCACAAGCCATTTCCAAGGAGACTGCAGACCCTGCACTCAGGGGAAGCACAGAGCAAGTCCTGCCCATTTCAGAGCCCTGGCACAACACACAAACCCTTTAAGAGCACATGATCTGCCCTCTCCTGGCTAATTTTTGGTGGAATAGTTAAGGCAGTACCTTGGCCTGGTTTAACTCAGCACCTCTTATTTAATAAGAGAACTTGAAAAGGCCATTTCTTAAATTCAAGCATGAAAAATAAAAAATCATTCATGTTCTGGTCTTACTACAATTTCTTAACACTTAAGATCTAGTCCCTGTAATGGAACTAAAGGTAGATAGAGACATGTACACTTTTACCTGGTCTTTGCAGAGAGTAGGTTTAAAATTTAGACAGAAAAAGGATGTGAGAGTAGAGATCAAAATCTGTAATCTGTGCTAAGTTCAACATGAATTTCAGCTCTGCAGTCTGAATCTTGCTGTTGAAATTTTCAGGTGATCATTTTTTCCAGAGGGTGTGGGATAGCAGTGGGTCAGTCACGCCCTCCTCACCTCACTGCCCTGCTTGCACTGTCCCATCACATCCAGCACTCTCCTCCCTTTCTCCACTCCCAAACGATGCCTAAAGTATTTATTTGCTTCCTTCCCCACCTCCATTCTTTTTTTGGGGGGGTTGGAGGGATTTTGGAAGGGTTTGGTTGGTTTGTTTTCAGACAAAACCAGCTTGAGAACCTTCCCATTTCTCCTGTCCGATGGGAGAGCTACATAACATTCCTTTGTGTTCAACTGCCAAGACAGAAATTTCCAAGTAAATGAAAACACACTTACTGCTATCATAAAATACACATTTAGGTGAGTATTTAAGAACCTTCATAGCCTTGTGAAAACAAATCTATTTTCAGAATGTTTCCTCACTGACAGCAGAAAGCAGCATTTGCTGTACCTCTGTCCAAAAGCAGTCTCAGCAAGATCAGCAAGTTTGTTTAGAAGTTCAGATTCACAGCACAATTCAAAACTGAATGCATTAATTGACCTAGAGGTTTGAAATGTGACCTTGTCAATAAAAAACCTGCAGTATACTTGAGCATCACATATGGCAATTAATCCAATGGTAGAGGATTTTCTGATGTTGGCAAGCTCATAAAGGATTAAAAGCAGAAAACTTATTTAAATAGCATGTAAAACATGAGTAAGCATGTAGCATTTGCCTTGCATTTGCTAGAAAAGCCAAGAGGGCCATGGATAGACCCATCTGAACAGCTCTAACAAGCAGGAGCAGGTTTGGAGCTCAAAGAGTAGGTTTGTGTGTAATGGGAGATGTCTTCCCAGCTATGTGTCACATTTTAGTTTGCAGGGGATTTACAGATAGCTTTGCAGCAGTGCAGTTTCTTTCCTCTTTAAGAAGTTATTCAGTATTTATGTTGTTTATAAACAATTTTTCTGGACTAGTCACCACACTGACAGACTGTTTTAGATTATGCAACAGGCCCATTTTTTCAAGAAAAAGTGCATCCTTTCCTATCTTCCCTTATTTTCACCTGATTTCAGAGAATTCAGACAATACATTTCAGCCTTTCTGAAAATTAGGTAAATAATGACCAGCCTTACACCCATCATAGTAGTGACCATGTGACATTCAGCTGATTTGTGATGCAGGAACTTCTTGGGTAAGAAACAGTTCTATTTCCTAGGCAGTGTATTAGTCCAGAATACAGAAATCAGATAATGTGGCATGAAGCAAGAAATACCCTTGCACTCAGCTATTCCATTACATCTGAGAGAGTAATTCCTGTACAAAGAGTTTATCAGATGCTTTAGAGACCTGCAAGATACAAACATGGCTCAGGAGGAAAAGAGAGCAGAAGTGAGACTTCCCTACAGGCTCCTTAGTTACAGGGACTCCCATAAAACCAGGTTCATCCCAAGTGAGAATGACCACAAAGCCTTTTTTGCTTCTGCCTGTTGCACACAGAGAAACATAGAAAAGTATTTCAAATGAATCTCTGGGTACAAGAGACCTGGATTCTCTATGAGCGTGGAAGTTTTCTTAGATAAGGATTAAGCTGGTTGCTGTGCTCAGCAGCCTGTCTGCAGGGGCTGGGTGCCATACTGTGTGCACAACAGGTTGTCAGGGAAGCAGGGACTGGATTCTGCCCCAACAGAAATATCAGATTTTCAGAGTCTTCACCACACAAAGGAAAATGGATCATTCAGTGAAAGATCAATCACTGGACAGCAATTAGCTGCATAGTTTGATGTAGCCATTGAGGGGAAGCCAAAGTTTCTTTCCATTCCAAAATATTTTGTAGTAATGGCTCTGTTTAGAGTTGTGGCTTGGCAGCACCAGGACCAGACTTCTAAGAGATCAGAATTGCCCAGACAACATTTTTTCCAGCCTGTGAGTAAGTGCGTCAAGTCAGCTGTGCTCACTTCTGGCCTTTCCAAGAGTAATCAAAGTTACAGAGTTTTGGTAATCTCACTACAGAAGCAGCATCCCCAGGCAGAGCCAGAGCCCTGTGGGATGGGGTCAGAGAAATGCGATTAAACACCAGAGCAGAGAGCATCACTGTTCCTGTCTGGAACTGTCATTACAGATACAAACTGCAGCACTCAGTGCTGAACTCTGTGCTGGCTCCTCACTTGTCTTTGCAAGTCAGCAGAGTCTGGACATTTCTGTCTCCCTGGCTGTCATTAACTGCAGGAGTCTTGTGGGAAGCCAAAATAGTGCAGAGCTACAAGCAGTTCTCGAGGGGTTGCTATCACACATACAAATGCCTTGGAGAATGGGACTGGCTAACCCCTCCTGAGTGCTCCTTACACCTGCCCCTCACACCTGCCTTCTCCAAACTGAATCCCCTAAGGCCCTGCAGTTCCAGAGTGAGATGCTCATTAAACCCATCCTAATAAAGGGAGCACTAGCAGGCATGCCCTGGATTTGGCAATAAATAGTTAAATTCCAGCTTGCTACCTGAGAGTTACGGTTATTTTAGTAACAGTATACTGTGAGGCACTGGGATACCCAGAAAAAGCACTTTTGACAGAATAAATATGCTGTCTTTTGGGGTTTTTTTAATGTTCCTACTTTCATTTATATTTTTCAGCAGAAGGATCAATAGTATCCCAAAGACGTTAAAAGAAAGCTGAATCTACAGAATAGAGCTCAAGGTATCTGCTGGATAAGCAGTCTTTTCTCTTCCCTTAAAACAATAAGTTCCAAATTACTTTTCTCTGAACAACTTTTTCTATTCGATTTCATCTATTTGAGGCTTTCTTCACCTTTCTTCTGGATCTTCTTTAAAGTCTTACATCTCACTCATTTTAACAGCACAGCCTTAGTCCCCAGTTTTACAGCATGAGCCACAGAAAACCCAAAGATGAAGAACATGAAGAGGAAAGATTAGAGATCATAGAATAGCTCAAAATCTGTTTCCTGCATTTTAATGCAAAGCCCCACTTCCAAGTCCAGAACGATCATCACAGCTTTTTTTTTGCATTTCATCTTTTTCCCTTTCAGTCTATGCTTCAACCCCAGGCCAAACTCTCCCCCTTTTCCACCCCCCAAATTACAATGAGTGCCAGGCAAATGCTCTCAGTTGTGATTGTGCCTGGTTCAAGGGAAATCTGTTGGACCCTGGCAGTGATTGATGGCTGAGGGACTGACCAGACCTGGTTAGAAATTACCAGCTGAGAGGCAGTAATTGATGGCAGCTCATTAGTCATACCCACAGCCTGGGCCCTGGCAGGCAGAGGAAGGGAGCCCAATGTCCCACTCAAAGGCAGGCAGGGCACAGACCCAGCCCACGGGAGCTGGGGATGGAAAAGAGGTAGAGGATGCTGCCTTCCTCCCCCCTTTCTCATTTTTAGCTCATTTGCCAAGAAGGATTTTCCTTACCCAAGACTGACACTTTAACGAGCAATCTGTGCCAGCTCCACTAAACATCCCAGTTGCTTCTTAACCTTTAAACCAAACTGTTCTTAAATCTGTTTTCATTTTTTGCCATAGTTGTGCTAAATCTTTCAGCAGCAGGAACACCACTCACATTACATGGAAAAGTCCATTTCCCCCAAGACTGTAGTATCTTGTTGACTAGAATGAGAGAGAAACACATTCTCTTTTCAGAACCTCACTAACCCTGGCCCTAGAAGATTGGTGGCTGCTTAGTTTTGGACCTGGATATACCTCTCCCTATGGGTGCCCCTTCCTACTCCTGCCATTTGAATAATGCAAAAGAGAAAAGACAATATGAAAAGCATCTGTAAACACCTTTGTAAGCAGCTGATCTATATTTTTCAGAAGCATTAAAGTAGTGTTTGATTGTATAGCTTTAGTATGTGTGAACTCACCACGGTGTGGCAGAGAAAAATGTAATTACATACTGTTATGTAACTACTCTTTACCACAAGATTAGCATAATTTGTAGAAGTGAATTAGTCTGGTTTAATCACTGTAATGAAGGGAGTGGTACCATGTCCTACACTTGTTTCCCAAATGTGTAGATAAAAATAAGCAAAAGCTTTGCAGGGCCAGAGGTCACTAATTGTGATTGCTAAATACTTTTTTTCCAGGTAATACTCTTAATTTAAGAAAATGTTTAACTAGGCATAAATAAGCAGCTATAATTTAAAAGGTAAATTGAAGAGGGCATTGCATGATGTCTTTATGAAAGGCATAGCAGCAAATTACCACTTTTTTAAAGACAATATCTTTCCAGAATCTTAAATCCTCATTTTCCTCTTCAGTTTTCTGTTATCTCTCATTTAACCAGTGCAATGGTTGAACTTTCCTTGTCATTGAGAATCCTTCATACAGAGGGAAGATGACATTTGAACAGACCAGTATGGAATTATGAGTATGGAATTAGCATGCTGTATGTAATATGATGCTGCTGGAGTTCTTCAAAATTTTAATTTTTTATATGTTTCAAGATGTAGGGATGAAAATCTTTAAATTTTTTACTATCTTTTGAATAATGGCAATGCTGTCTTACTCTGGAGGATATATTTCAGCTATCAACCCTTTGCTGCTTAAAAAGAAATCAGAATACTTTCAGTTCTCAAATTTGAAGCCATTGTGATACTGTCTAATATTACTGCAGTCTGGAGATTTCTGTGACCAATGACTGAGATGAATGCCATTCTATACTCTGTCATTTCTTTGGTGTCCCTGATTTATCTCTCAATGCCTTTATGACTTTACGTTTGGCTTTTATGTAGAGGCAGAGCAGGTCATGTGGTTATCCAGAGGCATTAGTATGATAATTTTCTTCAAGCTGAGTAGGTGGAAATAATTAATGGACTGCTTTATTGATGTACATAGATTACTGATTCTCTCTGTGGTTCCAATTCCCAGCCTCAATAAAGTAGCTTGGGATTTTATCTGAGGGACCAGTAATTACACAGGGCAAGAATAATCGCTGCACAAATACAATCTGATGGTGTTTTATGCCATTGCCAGGGCCAGTGCTAAGGCTTAAAAATATAAACAAGGATGTTGGGTAAGTTGACACCTTTCATTTAAATTCATGAACTCTGGAGAAACTTAAATTCAGAGAATCTGTGCTCTTGGAAGCTGAGCAGACTTCAAAGAGGAGGTTGCAGGCTTGGTGCAGTACACCAGAAATAACCTGACTGTCTTGCCTAGACTCCACCTTGTGTCATTGACAGGGATCAGTTGCAGATACCTTGGGAAAAACAAGCATCTATAAAATAAACACCATAAAAATTGGATCACAGTTGCCACTTTTTGTCTCTCCAAGCCTGATGCAGATTTTAAGCAAGGATTTCGGCAGTTAACATCACTGTGGTATTCATCCTAGAGTTCGGTCTGACCTGAATAATTTGTTCATTTTATCTGTTTATACTAGAAGTCACTTCTCTGATGCTTGATTCTGAGACAGTTTCTCAGATTCATTCCCCATAAAGAAGCTCCTGTGTGGGAACATCCCTTGGCACCTTTTTGTGAGCAGTAAGGAAAAGAACTGATACAGCTTTACTGCCACATAATGTTCCCTGTGCTGCTCTTACAACCTGATCACCAGCTGGTCCTACACACTCAGCCAGTGTCCTTGCTTCTCATACTCTTAAAAAAGTTATTGGTGGCTTTTAAGACCTTAGAAAATTGTTCTTCGATATCTTCTTCTGGCATGTCTTATTTTAGTTTCGTATTTAACTGGTCAGAGTTTATCACCTTTTCCATTTTTCTTATTTGGACAGCATTTTTTGAAAGATGCTCCCTTACTTCCAGCCACCTCCTTTATTTCCTGAATTTGAAGTTTTCTGGCTTCTTTTCCCTGTTTAAACAAAGGCTCAGAACAACCCAGAACACCTTAGTTCTGGTGTCCATTTAAATAAGAGTCTTCATTCCTATCTAGTTCTTCACTGGGTTACACAAAAATCAACTACACAAGGCTTTTCCTTCCTACAGAGATCTGAATTCAGTGTAGTGGGATACCTATTATACAACCATAGAATCACTAAGGTTGGAAAAGACCTCTGAGGTCATAGAGTCCAGCCCTTAACCAAACACCCCAGGCCAACCACTAAACCATGGCCCCAAGCACCAAATCTACACATTTTTTGTTGCAAAACGTGTTGCTTCTGTAGTTGCTGCTGAAGCAGAGCCCTTGCCTTGCTCAGGCCCAGTCAGTTCACACTGGATACTTGTCCACAGTCCTTCCAGGACCCAGACCTTTGAGTCCAGCATCATTTTTTATTACAATCAAGCAATTCAGATGTCATACACAGCACACCCCTGTTCCCATCCTGGGACAACTGCTGGCTCCCCTCAGCACAAATGCAAACTGTTCCCTGCAGGCAATACCATTCTGCTTGTCTGCAAGGTTGCTGTCCCAATGGAAGGACATCCTTCTGGGACACCATTCCCTCATTGCTTTCCTCTGGAGAGGGGAGGCTTGTATTTATTTCAGCAAATCCTTGGTACTCATCACCAGAATAGCTCTCAATCCTTGTTTTATTGTTCTAGCTGCTTTTATTTCACTGCTGTTAAGCACAGGTTTGGTAAAAGCCATCAGAATTTCTCATCCTGTTGTGTCATGCTGATACTCAAGCATCTTCATCTATCTCAATATAAAGTGTTCCCAGTAAATTGAAAAGAGCGCAGCTGCAATAAGATACAGACTGAATAAAGATGTCAGAGATTCCTGCATGGTTACAAAATATAAGTAATCCACCTCACCTTGTAACACACACACAAAAATCTGCTGTCCACAGTGTGCCAGCATACAGAGGAAATAAACTCTGAATTTTCTGTTAGGAGAAGGTTGAAGGCATTGATCAGACACAAACTTATGACCTAATGTCTGTGTAATATGTTTGCAACAACTCAGCACCCAAGCAGTGCAAGTTTAGGGGGATTTAGAGAGGAAGCAGAGATGACACAGTCACTATATTCAGGCTTTGGGTACAATAACCAGGAGCTGGAGCACCTTGTTAAATGAGATTTTGAGCTGCTATGTGGTCTGCATGCAAACTAGAGTCACAGCAGCTCCTGTACAGCACAGGAACTGTCTAAAATGTTTCAGAGGTCCATGCACAAAAAAGCAGCATATTCCACACATGAGTAGATTTTTATGGAAATACAACCTAATTGTGGGAGATACTGTTTCATTAATGACTTAATCCCAAGTAGAACCTTGTCTGCTGGTTAAACTGGAATTTAAAAAAATGAATATTTTTATGTTTTCCTACATTCATACACCTAATTTCTTCAGACTAAACAGTTAATTCAGTACCTAATTTCCTCAGGCTAAACAGTTAATTCAGTACATGTGTTTAATTTAAGCCTCGGTTTCCTTCATGAACCTTCTTAGATTTTTCTATTACAGTTCTGAATACTTTTAGATCACTTCAGGCATCTAAGCAGCAGCACTAATTACTTTAATTAAATGTAATCAGACATTAATATTGCTTAATATCCCCATCCTCTAGTTACCTTAGGTGTGCAGTGCTAAGTCAGTCATCCTTAATTAACCCTGGGCTGAAGCACAGGCAGAGTCACTCTGATCAGTGGGGTGAGTGCAGCAGTGGGGAACTTTTCTCTGTGTGTGCCCAGAAACCGCAGCAGGACTGGAGAGGTCCTGGAGCTCGAGTCTGGGCTGTTTAGAGAGGAATCAAAGATTTCAGCTCAGACTCAGCTGTGACCTTTGCAGGGCAACGCCACAACTCTGCAGCTCCCTCTCCTCGAGTTCCAGGCTGTTGTGACAGGCACAGCACAGAATGCAGGGTTCCCTGTCAGGAACAGGAATATTATTGAACATCCCCTCCTAGCAGCTCTTTTCCAGTGCAGCTTTTCTAGATCAATCCCAGTTACATCATAAATTGTTTAACTATTATCAACTTGAAGATAATGGGCTGACCTGTTTGGGTGCTGTTTTACTGCGCTTACCATTGTATAGGTTTTTTATTTATTTTAAAAATTTGCTAAAGACTTGTTTTTTACTAATTCCAGGAATATTTCTTACCAGAATGGGTTTTTTTAATAATACTAGAAACCACCAAAGCAACAGATTCCCCTTGTAATATTTTCCCCCTTGATTCTACAGCTCTACAGTTTCATTAACTCATTTTTTTAATTAATACCAATAACACCACAGGAGGATTTTTCAGGGGAAACCAGGGTCACTCAATTAACCTAAACTTTTGTTTTAGGCATCTGTAAAAAGGGATTTGCTCTCTTACAAAAGCTGAAGTGAGCTGCTGTGGTATTTCTCTTCAGAAAAAGCACAAGTAATTGTGAGATGGTTTGGGTTTAGTTACACTACACTTATTTTATTAAATTTCAGAGCATTAGCACTATTTTTTAGTATATTCTGTGAACTTCCCTAGGCTTCTCAGTCCAGAGTGGAAATGGGAATTGACAGGGAGGGCAAACAAAGGAGCCAAAAAACTTTTTAAGACTCTTCTGCCAATTTATTTTTCAGATCACACAAAGCTTCACTTATTTTAAGGGCCTTCCATCTGACCTTCTTTGGGGTGGTGGCACACAGGGTTTATTACTCAAATAAAAGACTACTGACGCAATTTGATATGGGCACCTGCAATTCCACCCATTTTGGGTGCTATTCCCTGATCATTGCTTTCCCATGGTTGTAAAGCATTCCACCATTGTCCCTCCTCTGAGATTTTCATGCAGTACTTCCTAAGAGGAATTGCTGATTTGATTGTCTTTCACAGATGTTAAAAAAAAAGGTAAGTCACCAGCAAATATAAGGTATTAGTAGCACATAGTCACATAAAATTTGTATGTAAGGCAGCTTTAAGCTCTGCTGGCTGCACCATGTCGATTATGGCTGTTAGAATTCACCTGCACCTGTAGCACCTGTGTCTGCACAGACAGCCTGGCACCAAGAAAGAAAAAGTTTAATCTGAAATTGAGTTTTTAGATATTTTGTAATAAGAGTCAACACCTGTAGATGATAACTCCAGAACTACTGGAGCAGGCAGATACTCAACAGCTGCAAAACACTTTCCATGACTCCTGCACAGACACTAACAGGGAGGTTTTGCTGTGCAAGCAGCAACCTAAGAATTCCCCAGAAAGTGTATCTAATTTTGTAGAAAAGTGACATGAAATATAGATTAACCCAACCAAAGTTTTATACCTACATACACTCAAACTTTGGAGCCAAAAAGAACTGAGTTCTATGAAACACATTAGGAAAATATTCACCAAGATCACCCCTTTCCTAGGGCTGCACTACTCAGACATATTTTCCACCTCTCTCCCCTCCAAGGAGAATCTTCTCAATGTGTTTAGCCCAACGTAAATGCAAGGTTCAAATCCAGCCAAAATCCTATGTGACTCCCACTAGAGGAGCCAGAAACTGTAATCAGGAGCAGACATTCACACTACAAAGTCCTGCATCCAACTGACCATAGCAACAAAAAAAGCTTTTTATAGCCCAGGTGGGTTGTTTTTCAGCTCCACCCACCAGGCAAAGCCCCTGTCCTGCCCCAGGGCCCCAGCCTTCCCCAGTCTGGGTTTGGAGGCTTTGTCACACACAGTTTGGACATCAGAAGAATGCTTTGAGGCTTAAAGGCTATGAAAACTTTTAGCAACATCTAAAAAGAATAAAGTAAAGTCAAAAGAACTCGCAGCAAGATTGTGAAATTTCCAGCTGCTACACAAAACTACAGAACAGTTCTGATAAGGTTGCAGATACAAATCTAAATGTGTCCTTTGTGTATCTTGTAGTTGTACTCCACTCGTTTACAGAAATATTTTCAGCACCCAAAGAAAAGTCCAGGTTGATCTGGTCTGTAAATTGCAGATGAGATGCAATGGGACCCTCAGCTGCTGGTCCCTGATAGGCAGCAATATGTAGTTACATCACTTTTTTTTTCCCAGTTAGGAAAAGCAGGAAGTAACTCAGTTTATCCACAGTCAGGGTTTCCTCCTTGTTCCAGGCCATTGCATGCCCAGGGAAGGAACTTATCCTTCCTCACCACCACAGTGTGACTTCTCTGACAAGATTTTTTTTTAAATCAAAACTTTAAGTAAAGAAAGATCTGGGTGAACAAGACAGAAATAGATAGAACCTCTAGGGAGCAGTCCTCCAGTATCACAGTGTGTGTTTCTCTTACAACATTTCTGTGTTTTAATGAATTTCTCTAAATATTTTAAGTATTTTTTTAAAAGTTGAGTAGAATGGAAGAGTTTCAGTCCAAGGACACATGGAATATATGCAAAGTTAGCACAAGGACTACTGAATCACATTCCTATTGCTCAGTAAATATTCTGTAATAGCAAAGGAGCTGTTTATTATTGAACATGGGACTATATCTAAGAGGAAAAGAACCAACCCACCTTCTTTTCCGATACAAAACGATGTGAAACCATATGTTTTGGTCTTTGTGTATGAAGTTTTAAATTTCAAATGCAAAATGAATTTGCCTGTTTTCAGTTTCAAAGTGTGTGTGTGCAGACAATCTGACAAATTTAATTACCTGGCCATCTGCCTGGCATGTACGGCTCCAGTCTTTCCAGACTTCCCTTAAACTTGCACTTTCTTATATTTTGCAGTGCCCTCTTTTTGGGGTTTGGTGAACTCAGCTTGGAATCTTTGCTCTGTTGGGAAAAGACAGTCACCTGTCAATATTGAAACCAGCCATATGATTTTTGATCCCTTCCTAACTCCTCTACGCCTAAACACAGGGGGAAGAAAGGTAGGTGGTCTGTCCTGTTCTGGTATACAAAATAAATGGAGTTAATAGATTTAAAAAAACCTTTGCTATATTTTATATTTCTAAAGCATTTACTTTTATCTGGCAGCTCTGAGGCAGAATAACAATGTCGTGTGTTTTAAAGATACTCCTCAAATAACTGAATGAATCAATTCTGTTCATCCAGCTGAAGGGTTGATATTTCATTCTGAAATTATTTTATAAATAAAACGTCTTGAACCTGTTAGCAGTCTTGGCAATAGTCATTAGTTTTTAATGGTTTTGTGTTGCTTTTCTTATGTTGGGGTGCTTAAAAGGGTATTTTAAAGTGTTTATTGCTTGTTCCATGCAGGCAGTTGTCTCTTACCCAATCTGTGGTACAGACCAATGCAGGTAAAGAGGCACCATGAGTTACAATATCAGAGCAAGCAGAGACTCCAAAAAAAAGGTTATTTGAAAATTATTTACCTTCCCTTGTTCTCATGACAAATGAGATGTCTGCTGGAAACAGCGTGACATTCTAGGAATTTGGTCTGTACTTCCCATGGAAATTCTGGTGGCACATGTGCAACTACATCAGAATTGATGTGGGCTTCATCTCAGAAATGATGAAATGGTGGTGTTGTTATTACTGAAGGACAGTAATGCTTCCAACTCTGCCCCAAATGTCAGGGTAATATATACATTTTGCTTTTTAAACAGAAATGTGTGGAGGGTTTTAGTTTTGATACAAAAAAAACCCCAAACAACCAAAACTCAGAGTTTTAATGACTCTGCTATTTACATAAAGGCTTACACATTTCACGTTATATATCTAAATTACAGAATGATAAACATGAAATTCAAGAATGTGGAAGCTGTCAGTGAGTCAAATGCAGGAGGTTCAGAATATTCTATGTCTTCAGCAATTCTAAGAATTCAGCTGGGTTTTTGTACCAGCTCAGAGTGAAGCGAATGTCTGATTATTGATAAAATTTGGAGGCACTGACAAGGTGGGAGATGCTGTATCAGTAATGAGGTTCTTACCATGCTCACAAACACTGCCACTGATGACCTTCTATCATGTTACAAGACCAGGATTTGTTCTTGTCGTGATTTGTTTTAGAGAGGTTTCCAAAACAGTTAAATCAAAATTCTCCTTTGAGAAAAAAGATTGCAATTTCGATGCCTTAATAAAAATTCTTCATTCATAGTTAAGGCTTCAGTGAGGATTTGATTTGGCAGGTAGTGTATTTGTGTTCCCTTCCTCGGTAATGTTTTTTGTATGTTAAAAATAGAGGTGTGTTTCATATGAGCTGAAGCACTTCAGCTCTCAGAGCTCTGAACCAATTGCTATGGCAGCCAGGGAATTTCTTAGACAAGACTTAACTGTGATTATGCTATACATGAAAGGATTTTATGGAACTGATCCTAAGAAAAATGATGAATAAATAAAAAAGGGATTTGATGTGGTTTCAAATCAAAGTTATAATAAGCTAGCTTACATGCACAGTGAACAAGAGAGACAGCTACTTGCACACAGAGTCACAATTATAAACCTCTTTTGGAAAAGGGGTTGGGAGGAGACTCAAGCTCTGAGAGAGAAAGATGGAAGGAAATACTCAGTTCAGTTGTTCTTGGAACAGTAACTTCAAATCCTTAACAAATTTTTTTGCTATTAATTTAGAAGTTCAGTTTTATCTGAGTTTGAAAAATATTTATTTCATTTCGAAAGCAACATTTCTACTTTGTGTGCTTCACTTTGGAAATTAACTTCTGAGGAACAGAAGTGGCTCACTCACAGGAACAGAACCCAAGACCAATGTATGATCACTGTCTTAATACTTCCTCTTACCCCTTTCAGTCCTTGCCACTCATTTCCTCTGGGCTTTATTTTTAGTGGGGAGCATTGCTTAATTTCTGTAAACCAGTTACCTGTTTAGTTCTCCCTTTTCACCTTGGCAGACCAAAACTGTTCCATTCCACTACAGAATTTATGTCTAAAGCTTCCACTTAAGCACATCCCTTTCTAGTTCCTTTAGATAGTTTATTTTATTTCAGTGTTAGTAGTGGAAGCCTTTCAGTAAACCAGATTGAGACTTTCCTACAATTTTTTAGAGCGTTTGGAAATAAAGCAATATTTTTCTTTTTCCTGAAGAGAAGAAATGGTCTGACAGGAGGGTATGAAGGACAACATCACTGTTTTCCTACCCTGCAGCCTACAAGGGGAGGAAAGCCCAGTCTGCGGCCTGTCACACAGCAGGTGACTTAATGGTTACTTCTGGTCTGAGGCTAAGAAGAAAATTCTTCCCATTCCATTCAGGAGTAAAAAGGATGGCAGTGCTGTTTGCCAAATATTTATACCTCTTTGATCCAGTTTTTTGCAATAAGGTTGCAGTGAGCAGTGATATATTGCTTTTTGTGCTGCCCAACGATTGCAGGGCAGTATCAGTTCACACATTTACAATTCAGGCACCATCAGATGTTATTCTGAGTTGTGCTGTTATTCTGTATGTGTGATTCTTCATTTCCTGAGAAAGCTTTTCAGGTCCTGAAGTCTTGAGTGCCATTGATACAGATAATTGGATTTCAAGATCCAGAATCTCAGCACAAGATATTTAATGAGTTTACAAGCAGATCAATTCCCCAGAAGAAATGCTGCTTTTGAGGAAACTCCCCAGGTTCCAGTTCTCTCTCAGGCCCAGCTTTGTCTCTTGGTTATCCATTTTAGTGAATTTAGCAAGCAGCCCATTTCAGATAAACAGCCCTTTCTGATAAACAATGCCAACCCTTATTCATTTGCAAATCACACTCCTCCATGTCACAAAGAATGGCACCCTTTTACTTTCTCTGCTCTTTTTGCCTTGGATTCACTTAAGCACCAAAGCAATCAGCACAACAGAGTATCTTACACTTAGGCAGGAAGCACATGGGTTTCAGTCCCCAAAGCAGGGATTTCCAGCCTGTCGTGGATGATTGTGGTGGATGAACAAACCGCCCCACTTCCCACTGACCTTGTCCTTTGCTGGGATTCCTTCCTCAGTTCACCACTGCAAGAGCTCTGCCTTTGGTCCCCCCCATTTTGTCCCTTGCCTTTCTGTAGCCCATCTGTCTTTGGTCTCCTGGTTCCCTGTGGACTTAATTTCAAAAGCCCCATTTCTAAAATTCTTTAAGAATAAACCACAGTTCTTGGCCGTACTTATTGTTTTCTTTTTCTCCTAAAAACATGTTGGGCAGCAGCATTTGCTTTAGACACCAAGTGCATCCCTGCCAGTTAATTAAACTTTGCCACATCCGTGACCTTATGTCTTATGAGTCATTTTAGGTCACACTCCAGGACTGAAATTGTTGCGTAAAGCAGGTAAGGTTCTGTTTAAAACCACTTTATTTTTAAGGCAGGCAAGGACATTACACCTGATGTTGACCTCTGGGGAAATAAAAAGAATCAATGTCTGCTGGCCAAGGACTGTTATTCTATAGCTCAGTGTGCATAAATGGAAGTTACTCAGCAAGATCCACACATCTGCCTGCTCATATGGAGCATTAATGAATGCAATCACATATTATTTAAATTAATATCTTTATAAATAATTGGTTCATTCTATGCATCACAAGATAATGGCAACATTTAGCAGCTTCTAAACTAAAACAGGGTAGGAGAAAAGAGATTTATGGATTGAAATCAGTTAAATGGTTTCTGTGCCAGCTAGTTCTGATTCCATGCTGTTCAATCAATTCAGAGTATTACTAGCATTTTTCTCAGGAGTGCAATATATGAAAACTGCCAAGCTTTGCTTTGGTGATTACTAAAAGGACAGATACTGGTATGAACCATATTTCAGCACTGCAGGAATATAAAAAATGAATTGTTAGAAATGGTCCAGGAGGAATGGATAGCAATAAGACATCAATGTCATCTGTAAACTGACTTGTGATAAATTTTTAGAGGTCTTAATAATATGATTTTTGATTTAGAGTGGCTTTGGAAAGTCAAAAGTCTGATGCAAACATTAAAAACTTTAATGAATAAAAAATGACACGGAGTATTGCCGCTTAAATATTTGTTTAGTGTTTCTAATGCTTCTGCAGTTCTGCATGTTCTGGAATGTGTTAGTGAGTGACCTGGTAGTGGAACCAGCAGGTTAAAGTGACTTGTTTATTCACCCTCATCATGGAATTTAGAAAAGGACAAAAATGCTGAGTTTTATTTCAGAGGTACCTGCAGATCTTGCTGTCAGTAGATTGTGCATAAGGAAAAACACATTCAGGTTCTACATCTTACCCTATATTGGGACCTCTCTTTCCTTATTGCTTCAGTTGTCCTTGAGATTGCATCAGTTTGGAATATGTGAGGTCTCAGATGGGCATCTTGGTGTATTCTCAGTTTCTGGTTGTCTCTGGCACAGATCACCCATGAAATGAGTCCTGAACAGGCACAAGAATATACTTCTGCAGCTTCTTCATAGCATAAAGGGGTTTTTTGCTCTGTGTAGTGTAACTACTCTGCTTGACATTTTATCTTGTCTGGTGCCATAAAACAAGCTCACTTGTCTGCCATGGGAAATTTCCTGGGAGATCCTAGACCTGGAGAGTGATTCAGTCCACCAACAGCACCGTAGCCTGGTGTTGCACTCGGGATATGACTTCAGTTTGGCAGCAGGACCTTTCAAATCACGTCTCACTGTCTCTCAGCTGCAGTTGCGTGGTGATTCAAAGCAGCCCACGGTGTCCTTGCAAAGGTGGGTGTGCTGTCCCTGGAAATGCACTCAGTGGATGTAATCAGAAACACCAGCAGGATCTGCTTTTCTGGACATTGGGCAGCAGATCCATTAGAAGGTTAAAGATGTTATTGAAGCTGAGCTAACAGATCCCAGCCAAAGGTCTTGCCCATCCTTTCTCCCCGCTCATGTTTATTTCAATAAGTTGCTTTCCACTTTTCAGTCCCTAATGATGAGACTTAGAAAAAAAAGATTGGAGCAGCAGCTGGCCTCTAGCTACAGTTTGATATATTCAATGGAATTCTCAAATTTGCCCACACTGTTCTTAATGCCCCTTTCCTTTTTACTAATAGACACTGTGTGCTGCATTGATAGTATCTTATTTGGATTTATTTCATCCTGCACTTAGGTCTATTTATAAACCTAGATATTTATTTCAAGCCTTGCAGAAGCAGAAGTAACATATACCTTGTCTGTGTACGTGATTCTCTACTTAGGGCTGTAGTCACTGATATGAAAAAGGCTGAAGATTTTTTTCTCTCACACTGATCCTGTTGTTATAGTAAAGGTGTGCAAGTCTCCTCACACCATATGCTTTAAATGAAATATAATTTTGTATTTTAGCACTGTTAAAACACATTTCCTGGACTCAAAACTATGGTTATTTGCTTTTTTTCTTGTTACAAACATTAATAAATGTACGACATATTGAAATGTAGTAATATATAATAATATGTTATTTAAAGTGGGTATTTTTGACACAATATCAATGAAATGTTGTTAACTGAGAGCCCACTGTAATGGATGGGCATGTTCCATGTCATTTTGTACACAGAATTTGAATTGTATTATCAAGGTCAGGATATCTGGGGAAGGTGCAGGCATGTCCAGGGTTGTTGTTCAGCTGCCACCACTTCATGAGGCAAAACCCTTGCCATGCCAGACAGAATTAGTAAGAATCCACATCCCTCTCCTCCTGGAAAATCCTGACCTCAGCATTTATAAGTTTGTGTTTGCAGTTCAATGGCAAAGGGCTGCAATTTCTGTGTATTGGAGATTTCTTTTTCTTCTCAGAAGGCAACTGTTGGTTACCTGTTACGGTCAGGCCATCCTTTAGGACGGTGCCATTCAGGACTTTAAGTAGCTACATTGCTACGTGGCTGCCATCCCCTGTGTCTGAAATGGCTCTGGAATTCTGTAAGTGGGGATTAGGACATGAGCAGGGACTTGATGATGTGTGTAAGGTGTCAGCTGCCCGTCTGGGCAGGTGCCACGCTTTGGCTGAAGCTGTTTGTGGCAGCAAGGTGCTGATCCAGCTTTCCAAAGAGCTCTGCAAACAGCAGGCACAGAGATTGCTGGTGGCAGCTGTGAAGTGGGAGCTGTCAGGGCCTCAGTTCCTGACAAATTAGACGTAGCCATTAAGGAAGTGAGGGAAAAGGTTGTTTTTTTTTTCCTCACTTTCATCCAAAATGGTTAAATCAAGAAATCACGAGATATTCAGCAGGGATTTCTGCCTTGCAGCTGGAGCAGGTACTGTGTGACAGACACATGTCAGTTCTGCTGTGAGATAAATGACACTGCTGCCAGGGTAAAAAAGGTGCCATTCCCAATTCTGAGTAGCAGTTTGGTGTTAGATAGAAGTGCAAGTTCATTGTTTCTCCTCCCAGAACTGTTAATCTGTGATGGTCGAAAATTGAAGCAGGCACAGTTTGCTTATAGATGGAAGAATTAAACTACGTATTTTAGGATTAGATGCTAGAAAGGAGCTTAAGGGGAAAAACTGAAAAACTGTCGTCAGTGAACGGTATCTAATAATCAAAAACAAATCTGTGGATCAGCAGCTCCTCATCTAATTGGGATCTGGAGGGTGGAGCAGTGGGAACATTTAAGCTGCGTGTCATCCAGCAGACTGAGGGAAACCATCAGTAGATGATTCTGCAGCAGAGGAGGAAAATGTACATAAATTGGGGGTAAGAAACTGTTCTTACTATAACAGTGTGTGTTACAGGGGCTTATAGGCCTTATGAGAAAACTGGAAATATGAAATAATCCTTTGCATGTACCCTTTTTTATTTGGGATGTGTTGTTCCTGTACAGAAAGTGACAGAGACTCAGAGCTCGTAGTGGTACTGTTGGTGTGTGGTAGCCCTGTGTCACTTAGGTAAGTGTTTGAATCAGTAACTCTTTGTCTGTGTTATGTAATTTCCAACTGAATCAATTAGAACTGAGCATTTTTACTTCCAGCTTTTTTATCAAGTCACTGCTTGTGTCCATGAGCAACAAACAGACCCAAACTACCAGGGTAGTCTGACAATGGAAATTCTAGCTTTTGTGATGGGAAGATAAGAAAGTTTAACTTGACTGCCAAAAATCATTGGGCAGCTTGTTTTAACTGGAAAATGTGAAGAAGGTGATGAAAATAAACACTTTCTCTTGTAAGCTTGCATAGAAGAAGAGTGTGTACTGCATTCTTATTCATTGTAACAACTCGGTGCCACCTGTCTCAGGGAGGCTGTTCAGCAGGAGAGGATGTTTCACAGACCACAGTAATATGTCATGCTGCCACTTAGATCCATTTGGGATATACACTGGGATGAGGAGGAAGGGGAAGGAGAAGAGTGGGCAAGGGCTAATAAGGACAAATTGTGTCTCTTTGCTCTCTGTGGGTGTTTAAAAAGGAATGCTTAAAAAGATAAAAGAAATGGCTTTAGCCTTTATTCCTTCATCCTTTTTTCTGTGCCCCAGCCAGCAGCTGGAGGCAGCACATCAACATTGTAATTTGCCACTGATGGAATTAAACCCGTGCACTCAAATTTCTGCAGTCCTCCTTTTCCTGCCACTCTGCAAAGAGTGCAGAGAAACCTATCACAAATATGACTTTAAATCACAGCATCTTCCAGGGCTATGCCAATGGCAGCACAGCTGTGCTGAGGAGGCACTTAAAAGCTCCTTTGAAGATCCTTTGCCTTCACGAAGTATTTAGCTTTAACTGTGTGTTTCATCTAGTCCTGTATCAGGTTGGACTATTGAAGACCTCTGCTCAAAACAGTGTTCAAATGTACTGAGCAAGGAAGCCTTTGAGGGGAAAACAAAGGATTAAAATGTGAATTATTTTTAATCATACAGATGTACTTATGATATTGTCACAGCCCTTCCAAATAACTGCATTTGTGTGTTTTGTTTGGTAAAGCATATTATTTATGTGATGGACATGCATAGCTACTTTTGAGTGACTCAAATGATGCAGATACACATTTGTGATCTCTTCTTTCAGTGTGGTACTAAAAACCACAGGGCTGCTGTGGTTTCCATAGCCTGAAGATAGATTGGGATGTAAATCCCTGTTGGACAGATATGGGACTATTTACTGGGTATTGCTCAATTAGAAGCACAGAAACACCGTTAAAGAGCCCTCCTGGTTTGATGTTGCCCAGGGACATATTGAATGCTGGAGACAGAAACTCTGCCCTCAGAACCTCCCTGCCAAGATGGATTTGACATGGACAGAAGGCAGTGATGTTGGAGATCCTTGGATTCATCAACCGCAACAGGAAATCCATGCCTCTAAATCTCAACTCCAGGCTTAAAACTTTGGCACTTTGTCTCGTCTATTAGAAACCTTTTCAGTGCAAGTAAACCACTGGCTACCCATGACCAGATGGATGTTGCATCCAGGTTTATCACAGTGCTTACAACACATTTCTTTTATAGATGTATATTTACAGAATAATATTGTTCGGAAGCATAGGGATGTATGCCAGTTTTGGACAGAATATTCCTCTTACCATGCAAAATTTTGTGCCATCTACTTACCCATTTGTCTCAATCTAATCTCCCAGGTCTTTGAACTAGCTACATGTGATTTTTGTATCTTGTTTGATTTTTTGAGAGGCCTTTTTGTGACGAGCCTTCTGTTAACACAAAGTGTTCCGTAAGCAGAAGAAATAATGCAGCATGGTTTTCTACAGAATCTCATTTTAGCTTCTTTCATTTTAGCCTCTGTCTCCCATTATCACTTCTCCACTACTCCGCAGATCCCTTCATTAAAAGACAAAGGCAGAAGATGCTGTGGCTATTCCCAAGTTCTTTGTGCCAGTGGATGCTCCTGCTGACTGCCCAGCTGACTGCTGCTAACAGGAGCTCTGTAATACTCTGTATTATGGAGTTTTACCTGCCTGGTGCTCAGCACAAAGTTGGTGTGCTCTTTTCTTCCAGCCAATTTTCACAAAATACTGAGATTTCTTCTTTGTCAGAGCTGGATGAACTGGCCAGGAGATAATGGAGTTTGTGAGGGGAAAATAGGAAACTCTTCCCAAAACAGTTTGTTACTATTTTAAGTAATTATTTGCAGTATATTTATTCATAGGCATTTACTAAAAGTAGCTGTCTGTGAAGACAGGAGCTAAGGAGTTAAGTGACAAACAGGGAATTTTACAGGTAGATGTATATTAAAGGAAGAAATTGCATATCCTGCAGATTGCCACTGATCACATCACCACAACAGTGTTTGGCTGCTGTTTTCTCCAGCAGAAATGCATCATTTTCAATATCTTTCAGGGAGCACAGCACTGAGGACTCATCATAAGCGAAATGAAGTTAATAAATTAATAAAAATGTAGCATTGCTTGGATAAAAATCTTAAGGAGTCTCTCACGCTAAGGAGTTTTCCTTCTTGCTTTAGAGCATCCTGCAGCATTTGCTCACTAATGATGTGCTATTTCCTTACAGTTGTGATAAATGTCAGTCAGGGAGGTAGCAGCACAAAGCCTTCTGAGAGCTGCTGCAAACTGCAGTGCAAAGACCCTGTAAGGACTGTGGGATTTACTCTGAGCAAGGGCACAGCCAAAATCCTCCGCAGCTCCATGGTCAAGGCTCAAAGGCCAAAGAGGCATGAGGGAATCTGCTCGGAAGTACCAAAGCCAGCTCAGAGAACCAGCAGAGGAATCAGTGAAGTTACAAAAACAGGGTGTCTGAGCTGGCACTGCACAGCTGCTCTGGAGCTCAGCCAGCCACTGTGGCCATCTCTGCATTCATGCCCATGGCTTGGGGGAGACCTCTGCCCAAACAGCAGGATATTTGTATGGACTGGTATTTTTCCAAATGTCATGTTCTTTAAATGCTGTTTGAAGTTGAAGGTTTGCTCAGTTCCCCTTAGAATATCACTGCAAATATCGCCAAGATGTTTTTATGTGTCCAGCTGCTTCATCACCTCCTTTTCCTACTCTCCCAAAAGAGTGCAAGGAAAGGGGAGAAATTATTTAGCAGGGAGAAGTCTGAAACCATTTTCATGATGAATGCTCACGTCTGCAAGGGAAGGCATAATATCCTCATGAAAGGACCAGTCCTTCATTCTCAGTGACTGTCATGTTGTCTGTATGGCTGCCTGGACTGCTGATGGTTACCCCTCATCCCCTACAAAATAGGCCAAAAATATAAAATCAGAAACACAGTTATTAATATATTCCTCACCACAAACTCCAGAATATGTTTGTTCATTGAAGGCTGTGCTAATGAAAACCTCAACAAGGTTGTCTTGGTTTGAAAGACAGGTGTCTGCCAAGAAAGGTGGGAACCTCCCTTGGAATGGAAAATGTGACCCCCTTCCCTCCAAATGATAACTCTGAAATTAAGGGGCTTTCAGGCAAAGATATGGGAAAAGGAATAACAGTTCTTTACTAATATATATATAGGTGTGTGTGTATAACAAGGCAAACAAACAGACAGTGTCAGCAACAACAGCCAAAACCAGAAACCCAGTGGCAGCCCTCTCTCGGCTGCTGGCACCTTCCCCTCTGGTGCAGTTCCGCTCACAGCCGGCAGGGGCGCTGGTGGCTCCCGGCCGGGCAGGGCGGGTGCGATGATTCCCTTGGCTGCACAGGGCACTGTGGCATGAGTTCAGTTGCTTCTTCCTCACGTGGTAATGGCGGGTGGGCTGGATGGTGAAAAATGAGCTGCAGCAGGAACCTCAGAGCGGTGGCTGGGATGGCAGAGGCGGGCACACCCCCCCAGGGTGGCAAACAAAATGCGACGGAAAACCCCGCAGCCCCAGCAGAGCCGCGGGGGCTGGGCGGACACTCGGTGCTGTGTTAGAGTGTAGGAAAACAGCCTGAGGTAGTGGCAGGAATCAGCAGAGCTAGGTAGCAGCAGCTGGGCCTCTCCACTGCAGCTGCTGCACACAGCCAGGAAGACGCGCCCTCCGGGAACGGGACAGGGTTGGGGTCCTGAGTTTCTCCCCTGAGGCACCCAAGCAGATGGTGAGGGTCCTTTCCTGTCAGATCAGGCATCGAAAAGGTCCCAGTGCAACGGCTGCTCTCATGAGCAAGGGCTCATCCACAGTAAGGAAGGAGCAGTACAGAGCCGGGCTTTGGCGGCAGCAGTGGATTCTCCCTGCAGTAAGCAATAGCTCGACTGTCCTCCTCTGGTGCTGAGAGCGTGAGAGCAAGAGGAGCTGAGCCCAGCCCCTCATCCCCCATACAAAATCTCGAAGTATCTCTGCCCTTCCCAAGAGAATGCCCCTCTGCTGTGATAGTGCAGCCAGCTGCACTCCTCCCCCTCCCTCTTGGCTACATTTTTTGTCTCTCTTAAGTACCGGTCATTATAGTCTCTTAGCAACAGATGGGACAAAAATTCCATGAGAGAACAAAACAAAAGGAAAAATCTTAACCCCCAACAAAGGTACTAGGTCAGAACACAGAACTCATGCAAGTCAGGAAGTGTTTCACTTGCATCTCCATCATTCTTTGGGTGAAAACCTGTTTCATTCTCAGATGTCTGATAATGCAGTTAATAATGAGGTATTTCACAGTATCTTTTCTCAGCTAGTTCTGGGCTCTCTGATTATCTCATTTAAAGGATTATGTATTCTTTTGACCAATGGATTTTGCTGGTATCCTCTCCTTCACTTAGACTTGTCTTTTCCTGAAAGCCCTTTAGCTATAAAACCATATATTGTTTCAACATCTAAAATCCTTTGTCTAGTAATGTTGATCCTTTTTTAAATGCCCCACTGTGCCCTGCATAACTAATCACAAGCAAAGGGATGTGCAGTGAACTGAAGAGATTCCTAAAAAGAGGAACTACTGGGAGGAGTGAAAAACTTGAACTTTTCTTCTTGCCTCTTGTGAAATACCATCTGTTATCGTCAGAAGGTTTGGTACTCTTCTGGAGGTGATTGCTGGAGAGAGAGAGCTGTGCTGGTGTGGGAACATGCAGCAACCTTTAACTGAACACTCCACACAGAAATTAGGAACAATATTACAGCATCTGGTGGATGTAATGGGAGAATAAACCAGCTGTGCTGGATGAAATACTGAGTATGTCAAATTATTACAACAAACTTTATAAATATTACTGTTAGTCTGACTGCAATCATTTTTTAATAGCATGAGAAGACAGATAGAGGAGTTCTGCACATCAAATGCTATGAAAAAGAATGATGCTGCTGTAGAGAGCAAGAGAACCAGCTTGCAATTAGAGCAGACAGAAACTGTCTGCAAACAAGAAGGGAACTGGAACAGCAATTCCAGGATGAGAAAGATAGTTCTCATCTCAGGATCTGCATTGGTAGCAAGAGTCCACAAAGCATTAAAGAGATATATTTTGCAATTTTTTGCAAAATGGAAGTTACATTTCTTTGGCTTTTTATGGTATTTTGAGCCCAGTCAATAAGCTTTATGACCTGCATCCTCTCTTGGTTCATTGAAGCTGACTGGGCTATCAGCTTTCTGTCCTGGTGCACTATAGATGGGCACTCACACGTTATTTAATGACTCAAATGGACACCTTTGGTGATACTGGATTCTTCAATGAGATATGTAATTGTTCCCAGCTTATGTGGCTTTTATTGAATTATTATTGAAAACATAATTTCATGCTTGGTTAAGTTGTAAATTTAATTCATTCTCTAGCAAGATTTAGGAACAAATGTGATACTACCAGTGCTACTCCAAGGACAGGAGAGGCAGTTGTAGCTACCCAGACAGTCTGAACTGGCTGAGCACTCACTGGTTGCTTTTCAGCACTTCCTGCTCATGGATTTAAAAGTGCAGGAGAAACTTTTCCATCTAAAGTAGGCCAGTTGTGACTGAAAATTGTCACTTAGTTGTAATACATAGGTTGAGTCTTGTGGGTACATTGCAGTCCCAGTTAGTTGGATAAAATGGAATTGTCACTGGGCTTTTTGGTGGCTTCGGGACACAGATGAGTCTTAGAGTAGGCAAAGGACTTGTGGCTGCTTAGGGCTTTTCATTAACCAAAAATTGAACATCTTGGTTGTGTGTGCATCAATTGGGCACTTCCACAAGAACTGCCCAGTCAGTGAGAATTGTCTGAACAAAAAGACTGTGTGCAAGGGACACCCTCTTTTTCCTTTTCCGCAAGCGGAACTGCAGCGAGGGGAAGGCGCCTGGGCCGGGAGCGGCTGCGCTGGGCTCTGGCTCTGCTCGTTGTTGCTGCCGGTGCTGCTGTTTGTTTGCCTTGTCATACTCACATACATATATTGCTAAAGAACTGTTACTCCTTTTCCTGTATCTCTGCCTGAAAGCCCTGTAATTTCAAAGCTATATTAATTTAGAGGGAAGGGGGCCACATTTTTCATTCCAAGGGAGGTTTCTGCCTTCCTTGGCAGACACCTGTCCTTTAAACCAGGACAGTATGTTAAATAGTATAAATACTGCTAAGGAGTAAAAAACCCCTGATTTTTCTCAGACACATTTGAAAGAGAAAATAGTTTAATGCATAAAAACTGGCATAACATAATGAAGCTATAATTATTTTAATATAATTTTAATTATCAAATCTTTCTACAGTAGAACATGCTGAGTGTGGGCTTGAGAAATCACTGGAAGTTAAAAAATTATTACTGAGTCAAATACCATGATTTAATGAATTAGCCTGACTGAAAAGTAAGATAGTCACTATAATTTTCCTGGCATAGAAAAGCCACTTAACAGCCAAAATTCTAAATAAAAGGAAATTATTTAAAAAAAAACCCAAAACAAACCCCACAGGGGAATAGTAAATTCATAATTTCTACTGAGTAAGAATTGGCAAATTTCTCGTCAATAGCTGTAAAATGTCTTATATGCAGAAATACTTCAGGACATTAAAGACAAGGCAAGGTATTTGGCCCTATGCCTTTGCATTTAATACACGATTTATGTCAGCTTTACTTTTCTGTTTTCCAGTAAGCCTTTCTTCTCCTTCTTCTCTTTAACACAGGGCTACACAGAAGTCAGGAATTCTAGTGAGACTGGAGTTTTTGTGCAGTAGTGAGGTGTGTCTGCCACTGTTTTGTTTGATGTTACACTGGATTCCACTTTGAGTCTCTGTTCTCAAACCCAGCTCCTGCACACCTTGGTATTGTGATGTATTGACCAAAGTAAAAATACCTGGAAAATAACTTTAAAGATATTTGCATTGAATACACAATTTTTCTATCTCTGCCTGCTGCAGGAAGTAAAACTACTCTTTTATCCTATAAGGCCTTGTTTACCTTCTCCTGGTCTTGATATCCTTTTAGAAAAGGTTCCTTGGAAGTGCAGGTAGCGCTTCTCTGTTGCCAAAGGAAGTGCTCCCTTCAATATCACATTTTCTTATTTAAATACTTTCTCAGTGTTCTGCTCTTTTATGTTTGCAGCTGTTTTAAAGCACCTTAGCTGAAGCCTTTTGAAGTAAAATACACACAAATGCCCTTTATGAGCCTTTCTGTCTTTGTCTCTCACCATCCCTAATAATTTTCTTGGAATGCATACATCTTCCTTTGGCAGTTGCAGATGGGGTTGGCAGAGTGGCTCTCAGCAAACAAGGGTGCATTTTAAAGGATCAGCAGAGTGCCTGTGAAATCATTGCACTGCATTATTATAGCTTATCTTTCTACTTTCATGGTCTGTAGTCCTCATATGGATTTATTTCATCTGTGCTTGCACACAGCTTTGATGGTGCCTTGTACCCTGCCCTGCTTAGACTCACCATAAAGCCTCATACTTAAAGGATAATGCTCATGATGGAGGAAGTATACAAGGCAATAAACAGCTTTTGCAGGTGATTAAGCACACTGAAGCAAAGCTGAGGCATTTGAAAACCCCAAAAGCTGTTCATTGTAAGCACAGCAACACGTCAGCTGTGTTCAACAAGCCACAACATTAAATAAAAGCTTCTGCCTTGTCTTGCAAGGGCTGGGAGGCTTTGTCCACCAAATAAATCTTTCGTTCTCATTTTTAATGGTGTGGGTGGCTTTCTTTGTGTCACATATGGTTTAACAGGAGATGGTTCTTGAGTAATTGCTTGGGATAAAAGCAGCAAAATGTCTTTCTTCAAATCACTGTGGAGGTTCTTGATGACAGTCAAGACATTCCCTCCTCTCCCACCCCACAAGAATCCCCTTTTATTCCCAGCTTCTTTTTCCCCTCTTGCTACTACTTCCATTGTCCATTTCATCATTTAATTTCTTGCTTTGGTTTTTATTTTATTTTGGTTTGGGTTTTTTTCTATTCAATGGTGTCTTCACCTCCACTTTCCTCAGCACTTCACAGAGTTTTCCTAACAAGGGTGCCTGAGGCTTCAAGGAAGCGGTTAGAGCTGCAGTATTATGAGTCACAACATTTGTAGTGTCAAGGAATTTCTGTTCCACAAATAGCACTGCTTTGGTAATGATGAGCTATCTAAAACCAAACAGCCATTTTAGCAATTAAAATTTCCCAAACCATGTGATCTTCAAGAGTATTTTCTTTAAAACAGGATGAGACTTTTTATTCCAAGGGAGGGACATTTGATAAATTCATGCAGATTTCTGTGGGTCTTCCTGTCAAATGCAGTGAATAAAACTGAATTTACTGTTTTCCAGCTCCAATTTGCTGGCAATTACAATAGTAGATACCACCATGGCTATTTGTGCAAGTCAGACTTCAGTTAACTGCTGGCACAAACTGCATGACAGATAAATATGTCATAGGCCAATAACCCTCACAGAAGACTGTAATTTTCTATGGATATCAATGGAAGGGAACCTACAGTCCAATGAAAGAATATTTAATATGTTGCAGTGGTTCACAAAGACAACATTTTTGCTGTTTATTGCTGAGAATTACAGCACAGTATTCCTCATTTACAAATTAGATCTTGAGTCAGTATCTTCTATGAAAGCAAAATATGAAAGGAATAATGTAGGTTTGGTAACCAGCTGAGACTGAAGCTGTATGCTGTGAAACAGAATTCGTAGATAAAGTGATCAGGAAAAAATCTGGTTGGTAATTCCAGATAGGAGTTGGCTGAGGATTTTTCTTCTTTCATCTTGTCCTTTAATAATTTCTACAAGAGCAATGTTTTAGGGAAACTGATATTTACTGATTTATACATGGAAAAACATCACAGTAGCACTGTATAAACCCTGTGTATGTTACATTCTCGTCTCAGATAAACGCAAATCCAGCATAATTCTGGATTTGCACCAGTATTACGGAAATGCAAATCTATCCTTGAATGTCTTTATCCATTGTGCCCTGTTAAGTTTATCTAGGGCAAATCCTGAACCACTAAAACCACGGCTCAACAGGGAGAGGGGCATTCCTTACCCTCATGGAGAGGCAACCAGGGCGTTCCTGGCACAGCAGCTCCGTGGGGAATTGCAAGAACTGCCTGCAGATATGAGCAGGGCTTGTGCTGACTCCTTGGGAAGGGAAACCCAGAGCAGGCAGTGGTGTGATACGGAAAAACACACCCAGGAGAAATGTCCTGCATCTGCAGTCACTGGGATACATCCAGGGCAACTGCTCTGCTCATCGCGGACTGTGCTGTGCCTTTCCAGGGAGTGCAGAGGTGTCACATCCTGAACAAAGAAGAGGACAACTGACTGCTTCCTGGGAAGGCAGAAAATCCTCAGGTGTTACTTGAAAACATGCCAAGGATTTCAGCTGTCACACTCAGAATGGGAGTTAGAGCTAATGATAGAAAACATACTTTAGGAATCTCATTTTTCTCTAAAAGGGATATGAGTTGTTTGTTCCCATTTCAGGTTGAGAAAGAAGCTCTCAGAGACTGATTTGGGTTGTTTCTCACAAATGTTAATCCTCAAGCTCTGTTCTGCATTCACTCTTCTCTTGTCAGGCTCTGTAATAAATATGAAGTAAACAACATCCTTGGGTAGCTTTTGATATTTATTGTGTACCTTCAAATATAGTCAGAATAATACAGAGAACAGATTTGGAGAAATAGAATAGGATGTTTATTCTTCTAATTTTTCAATAATTTTGAGTTAAGCAAGACTGGTTTTGTAAATAGATTTTCTCTTTTTTTTTTTTTTTCCAAATATGTTACATTTTTCATTCATGAATTTTACCTGTATATTATATATAACTAAAAGAATGTTTTCCTGATGAGCAGTCAATAAAGCTAGATGGTTTTGGTGGGAGTTCTTGGGTTGAAATAGATTTGGTGGGGCTTTTTCCCCCTGTTGTACTTTCCATCAAAATGTTTCTTACTCATTGTAATTAAAAACATAAATTCTGTGGTTTTCTGCACTATAGGGATAAATGTCACAGTAAAGACTAATTGAAGAGAAACAAAGCTATTCTTTTTTTTTTTATCTGAAACATAAAAGTCATTCCCGTTACAAAATTTTCAGAGGAAACTTCGCAAGACTCCTGGGACCATATTTTCAACATAGTTCCATACCGAATGAAGATTTACAAATGTTCTGAATCCCATTTTCATCAGCAGAACTTAGTGCCAGAATACGTGTTTGCCTCTCAAAATCACTTCAAGTGTTTATTTGCATCTCAAGGACTGAATTAGTTTTAAAACTCTGACTCTTAAACTTCTGTGAAGTAAATGATCACTTAGGGCAGTGTCGTCCTCCACTAGATTAAATAGACTTCTAATATTGTATCTTCATCTGAATAGATTTTCATTTCATCCAGAGTTAATATGAAATATATTGCATTTCATATTTGCTGCATGAAAGGAAGATTGATTTATTTCAGGTACTTCATAGGCTATTTTATTATTCACATCAAGATCTCATCTATTCCCTCTGCATTCATATTTTATAGTACTTTAACTGATTGATTTGATTTGACCCAACACTTTGATGGCACCTTTGCCATGGAGGCTGCACAGACATAACACAAATAATTTACTTGATTCTTTTCAAAACTATTTACCTTATCCTTGGGTTATTTTATGAACTTCTGGCCTTTTGGTTCTGACCAGATTAACCAGTAGACAAAGGCAGGTAAAACACAAGTCCCCAGTCCCCAGGAGTAAAATCTGTACTCACTTATATCATCATATTTGCAGTGCTGTACAATACAATTTTTTTCATTATAATGCAGCAAAGACTTCAAAATTTGGCCCTGAATTTGTCTAATTTCCAAAGCACCTTCTGGTCCTTGTTTTTTTCTATCTGGACTGCCAGGTTTCATCTCCACTGAAGTCCCATAAACAATATTGACTCTCACCCCTGTCTGAATTTGCCCATTTTGTGACACAGGAAGGCAAGATAAGATTTCTATTCCCAAAACCTTGGTTTTCCTGCAATATCTGAGGTAGCTGTGATGGTGAGGCAGAAGCAGAGCCTGAATCTCTGCTCCCACAAACAGGCATTCTGCATTATCCTTCCTCAATTTGAAACAATTTAGAACTGCTGCACTGATCAGTAAGAAGCCCTTAATAAACTGCTTGGAAATGGGGCCTAGATATCAATTCTTAAAAAAAAAAAAAGTGTTTAAAGTATTTTTAGAGAAAATAGCAAAGTAAGTCTGGGTGTATTTTAAGACTTCTTTCCCTTTATTTGTTTTGTTTTCTGTTCTCCATGTTCCTCCATTCCAATGCAGGAAAAACCAATGAAGAGAGTTTTGTTTTACCTGGGGATTATCACAGGATTTCGTCCTTCTAGTAGTAAACTTCCTACTGCTTTCACAGTTTTGAATGTGTTTCTGATTGGGATTATGGCTCATTCAGAATATTCTCTAAATTTACTCTAAATTTACGTTTGTGGTTGCTCCCATACATATACTTTGTGGTTCCAATACAAATGCAAAACTGTCTTAAATATATTCCTATAGTAGGTCATAGTCCTGCAACCCCTGAAGCAAAATTTGCTTAATGGCAGAGTTGCAGAGAAAAACACATCAGAAAGGCAAATCCATCATCTTTCATTAGGAAGAGAAACACCTGTCCTGCACATGTGTGTAAAGTCCTACTCAGTGAATCTGATTAATTGCACTGTAATTCTAATGTCCTATAAAAAGAAGTACTGGAGGAATTCTCTAATAGAAATTACTGCTATTCTCAAAGGTATCATCAGCTAATAAAGAAATCACATTAATAACCTAAATTTCAAGGTAAAATTTGTATCCCTCTGTTTTTACGATTTTCAAACTGTTAATTCACATACTTTGTTGTAGGTTGACTTAGTATTGGCAAGGAACTCTACTCCAAACTGTTACTTTATAATTCTTTTTCTAGTTCAGGTTTCCTTTCTCTGCTTGTTTTTGTGTTTTGTTGTGGTTTTTTTATCCAAAAATCTAAGTGCTGGCATACATTCTTCAGCCAAAATCTTTACATCACCAGGATGAAAAACTGCTGGTGACCGTGTGGCTTTTAAGTGTCACCACCTTTCTTTACAAATCCTATTTTACGTTTCATCGTCTGGCTTCACTTCAGTTTACAAACGTGACAAGACTGTTTTAAATCTCAGAAAAAGGTAAATTAAAGTGTCCAAATAACAGGTTATAAGTGGAGAGCTTATTTCTCTTTGACTGGAAAGCTTTCAACATCTGGCTTCAGCAAACAAAGGCCGTTTTGAAATGGTATTTGGGCAGTGACTGAACCCACATGGAGGATGTATTTACAGCACAGGAGATGACAAATAACAGTCAAAGTAATTTGGGCATCACAGGAAATAATAGGAGTGATTCTAGTGCTTTCTGTGAAAACCTTCAAATTCCCATTTCATTAAAAATTCCAGTCTGCAGCTGGCAGCAGAGATTACTGGGTTTCACCATCTGTGCAGATTAATGTTTCCTAAAGGAGAATGAATGCAACAGATGAGATGGTTGGCTTTTCAGATCAAACAAAACCTCAAAGTAGAATCTCTTCACTGACTCTTGCATCTTACACCTGTTTCCTTTTAATCACATGACTGAATTGTTAAGGAAAAACAATTCCAGCTTTCCTTAAAGCTGATTAATTTGAAGATTGCAGATGACCAAGATTCTTGTGGGCTGATAGCTGTGGAGAATTGGTGATTTTATTGAGTAGATTTTATTACAGATTGGTTGAACACCTTCTTTAGATGTTATTGTGTTCATATCCAAGAAAAATGTCCTCACCCAACATGCACAGTGATTTAAAAGCATCCCAGTGTGTGCTCCAGGCTGGATTAGCAGTGACAACCAATATGGAGAAGCTCAGCTACCTACAATCCACACCCCTGTTGTTTTTGGTCTCATCTCTTTCTTTTTGACTGTCCATAACTAATCTTTCCAGGGGACTGAGCATGTGATTCATTTAAATTGAGTCTTTAAATCAATTCTATGTCACTAGATATCTTACAATGTTATAATTTTCAAATTACATTAGCTTCACCACACATCAAACACTGAACTAAATTCTTGGCAGTGATCACTGTATTAGGATTCATCAGTAAAATTAATAGAGTTTCTGGGTTTGCCAGGAAATGGGATCATTAATTTGACTGTTTCTTGAGGGCAAGAAAGGAAAGCACGGTACCTGCTTACCAAACCAGGTACCAATCCCTCCCTGGGTTTCCTGATAAATATTCTGGTTATTTCCCTGAAATACAGGATGTTTTACTCTGTTCTGATGGCCAACATCAGACACTGCTGCTGAGGGAAAGCAGATCCATGGCATGGTGGGCTCAGCAGCCTCCTGGAGAGGAGAGGCAACAAGGGTTGGGACCAGGAGTGGGGCAGCTGCCCCGTCCAGGGCAGGGAGTGCCAGAGCCTCCTGTTCCTGAAAAAGACACTTGGCCCTGCTTAAGGAACAACAGCAGCAACAGCACAGGGTGTTACCATCCCCATGGATTAAACAGCAAAAAAGCCCAGCACCCCAGAAACCACTTGCTAATACAAACATGAAAGTGGGTAATTAAACTCACTGGCAACATTGGTCCTTGCTCTCCCTTGCATTTTCCTTTCATTGAAACCCAGCTGTTCTCTGGTTGTTGCCACGGGTAACCAGCAGTGACATTCAAGGTCATCCATGAAAAGCAAGCCTTTGCCCCCTGGATATTTCCCACTTTCTTGGAAGCTTGCATCCTAGAATAAATTCCTTTAAAACAATGTATTTTGGTCAGTGTAGCACTTGGGTTTGTTGTTTTTTTAAAATTTTCATTCACTGCACTTCTTTGGTCAGTCCACTACTGCTCCTCCGTGGTAATTGTAAGGAGCAATATCCCAAAGAGCTCCTGGTTCAAGGAATGTCTCAGAAATGTGTCACAGTGTCACCAAGGCTGCTCTGTGACACCAGACTGTATATGCAGAGCACCAGAGTGCTGTGGAACCCGCAACACTCCTCTGTGTGTATTCTACCTGAGCAGCTGCAAGTCTGTTCATTCTGGTATTTTAAACATGTTTAAAATTGTCTTTTCCCCTTTCTGTAGCATTGGTGACTCATTTAGAGTTTTCTGCTGAGGAAATAGTTTATAGAACTCATTAAAGCATTTTCAGAGGTAAAAAGTCAGAGTTTCATGGCAAGATAGGGAGAAAGTCCATTCTTCTAAATGGGAGTTTTGTGGTGATTCAACATGCAGTTCTACTTTATATGATTTTCAAATGCTTAGCGATGTTCTGTATTGTTTAAATTGGGTTTTATTCTGCTTTTTTGTTTAACCTGTATTTGTCCGTTGTTTGGTTTACACTTTTTATGTAAATAAGCTGCCCGATTGTGAATTAGAGAGAAATTAATATTTTCAAATATGTTTGATGTTGTCTGTGAGCTCCCTTTGCATTTTTATTATTTTGTCAGCTTTCCAAGCCAATATTTTTCTCTAGAAAGATGCTACTTAAGAAATGAGCATCTGGGAACAGAGGAACCAAATTACAGCTTTGCTTCAGTGAACATAACTGCTTTTGATGCAAGTGGGAGTTTCCCTTGTTTATCTGGTGTGTAATTTGGAAAAGTGCATTTTACATCTAACTTGACCCAGATTTTCCTACACCGTATTTGTGAGATAGAGGGAACCAGCACAGCAGACATCAAAGTGTTTGTTTGCTACCTATCCCGGGCTGAGAGTATAAACTTTGAAGTATTTTCCAGCCAGAGAGCTGGAAGTGAAGAGACCTATCAGCTCTACCTCAGAGGGAATTCTCTGTCCCAGACTCAGCCCAGCTTTTCCAGAGGTGTCCAGTTGGCATCTAAAGGCACTGAAGTGTTTTAGGCTGGGTTATGGAAGGTGCAAATAACAGTATTTATGATGATGAAGTATTATGAAATATTATGATGATGAAGTATTAATTGCTTACAGTGTAGTAGATAGATTTAAAAACTCACCAAGAGGGCTCTGCAGCTTTCCCATGGAAGTCTCCTCGATGGATAAATGTCAGCCCTATCTCAGCAGAGCAATTGTCACCCTCAAAGTGTTTCAGGTGCTGCTGTGACAGCTGACAGGGGAGGCAGCTGGACTGGAGCTGGGGCTGGAGCTGGGATGTAGCTGTAGGATCACAGCTGCTGGAATGGGGCGAGGAAGGGTGGAACCTGCACACAGGTGGAGCAGGAGCTAAGAAGGATACACAAAACCAGGCATCCCACAGCAAAAGCACCAGATAGATGGGGTTTCATCCTTTATAGGATAAACACTGTCCCTTTATTTGTTCTATGTGCATATTCATGGCCGGCTCTCAGTGCTGAGGATGGGAAGGTGCCTGTGTGCCTTCCAGTCTGTCACAAACATTCCTGTGAAGCACAGAGCAGCTTCGTGGACTGGTACAGAAATTCAGAGTGTAGAGCTTAATTGCAGCAGTGTTTGTGCTTCACTTCAGGAGTCAAGGCTGCTCCTCTCTTTTGTTTCATCTCCCCTCCTTTCTTCCCTTCACAGCCGAAACACTTGCAGAGGATTTTGAATTAATTTACATCCTGCAGAGGATAAATGGCAGAAACTGTTCCTTACAGTTCTGCGCTAGGACTGACTTCTGGAAGTTTTGCAAGGAAATCTTGTCACTTCTTACTCCATCAGGAGAGACACATTCCTTTGGAATGTACTTACTCTTTGTTACCTGTGAGGCAGCATTTCTCTGATGGACCTCATCTTCCACTCCCATCTGGGTGAGGTGGACGTCTGCACCTGTCAAAATGCACTTGCTTCATGCTGTGAAAAACAGTTGGTTGGACAATGGAGCTGCTTTGAATTTACATGTGTGAATCATCCTCCAACCCTTCCTGTGTTTGTGGGATTGGGCCCTGGATTTGAGAAATGACTGATAAATATTCTTCTAAACACCTATGATTTCAGAACAGTGGATGTTCCTGGAATGTCAGCACTTCTGGAAATGGCAATTTTACTAGGAAATTAAAAGAATGAGCAGCTTTTGATGGTCAGGGCAGCAATGTCTGTGTTCTCTTGAAATTTCTGAAAAATATATTGATATTCTGTTCTGCTTTGCCTGTGGTTCCCACAGACACTTGGCACCACAGGTAATATCTGTTAGGAGAACTACTCCTCTGGGTAGATTTTGAAAGGGTGGGTCCAGCATTAATATAAACTCCATTGAATCTAGCATATTTTGATTTGCAGAAGATCAATGGTGTATATAGGACCCAAACCACTGTTTTTCCTCCCTTATATAGATTATTGCATTTATTTCAACGCATTTTTCAAATTAATAATGAAATACCAGGACACAACCCAGAAATATCTTATGATTATCTATGAATAAAGTGCTTTGCTCAGCATTACAGACTTTGAGTAGAACTGCAATGTTCCTGTAACATATCCACACATAATTTGACACAAACTAAACATCTTTGGTGACTTGTGAAACAAGATGTTTCCACGGACCGTGCCTTTTGTGCCACTAACAGGATTAAGAAATCAATAGTTGTGCTGTCAAGAAAATGTAAATGTTTCCAAAGATGCTGTGGTATATTTCTGCCCAGCACTCTATTCAGAAATGAAAAGTGTTCTGACTGTACTGCATGTTCATAGTGAGTTGGAACCATGTCACATCTCTGAAATTCAGGGAGGAACTGTTAGAATACAGGGTGTACATGACTAATTAGGAAAAAAAATAAACCAACCCATAATATGAGTTAAGCCTATTTGAAATCCCTAAAGTATAAAAATGTACTGATGTAAACATGGATAAATAGCTACAGTTTTACTCTCACACTACAAGTTTACATTGTTCATTGAATTAATACAATGCTGAGAAAACCCCAGTGCAGATCCATTTCGAAGTGTTTGGGTTAAACATGTCACATTACTGAGCTGACAGACTTCAGCTTTGTTGAACATTCACAAACCAAACCTATTTTCTCACAGCTGTCTGGAATGCCAGAAATCTGTGTTTTCAGAGGATTGCCATAAGATCCTGTTCCCCTTCTCTGTTCATCCTACCACTGAATGCATTGTTTTATGCTCAGCTTCTCTTTGGTAGACAACTGAGTGATTTGCTGATCAGAGAGGCACTTGCAAACATGCCTTCTTGGAAATACAGGCATTTTTAGAGCAGCATATTCTGCCCATTTTATACTTTTTCCTAATATTCCAGTCTAAAATTGGCAAACCCAATGCACATTCCCACCAACCCACTTTATCCCATTTAAAAATAGCCACGCTAATCCTGTGAGCTCAAACAGGACAGATTTGCAGTTTCCTGTATTAAATATGGTGAAAGCTGTGTCAGCAATAAATATGTTGTTCTAGAAGAGACGTGTTGCAGACCAGAGAAAGTGGGCCCATCGAAGAGAGGGGAGAATGTCAATGCAGTGTTTATATTTCACACTCCTCATGTTTACATTTCATATGAGAAGCCTGGAGAACAGACGTAGTTCAGGGAAATGCAGACAAACAGGAAAGACAGTATGGGCTTTCAGATAACGACAGACAAAGCTATTTTAGGTGGCCAGACACACTGGCAGAAGTGCCCATGAAAATGTTCTGCTGGTTGTGTGCAGAACTGCACTTAGCACTTGGAATTGTTTCTCAAGGCAGAAGCTTGACTAGCAGACTAGTCCTGTATAAAACTTCTGTATCAAGTGTCCTGTTGCACCTGAGCTTGTGTGCAGCCTTGGCAGAACCCTGTCAGGGCGGAATCCCAGCTCCTTCCAGCCCCTGTGCCAGGAGCACTTTGAGCACTCGCTGCAGGGGCTGTTCCTGCCTGGCTTTGTCTTGGAGCGAGGTTAAAGACACAATGCAGATCTGCAAAAGGCAAACTAGGCCCTAATTAGTAGTTCAGCTTTTAGAACTCTGGCCTTGAAAGCAGAACAATATAAAGGAGGTCTTCTGAAAAACAGAGGGGAAATTAAGGAAGAGCAGTAATAGACAGATTTGGGGAAACGGAGCTGTTACCCACCCCTTACCCAGCATTCAGCTTTCATTTGGGCTTCATCTTTTTCTGCTGTGAGAAGAAACATCAGGAGAAGCTCAGTGGAAAACCCATCTGTGGGATAATTGTCCATTTTTTCCTTCATTTCACCTATTTTCAGTGAAGCTTAGAGACCCAGCACCAACAGTTCACGAGTAAGAGGCTTCCCCTAATCTCCAGACCTTCTGACAGCTGGAAGACAACTTCTGGTCTCTCTAACCGTGCTCAGCCACCTAAGGAAAATACCATTTCCCACTGCCAGAGCAGAGCACCACAGGTACATGTAAATAACTTGGCAAGGAAAACCCCTTGTAAACCTCACATCCAGTTCCCAGTCCCTGTGTCCACCCAGGGGCTCACCAGGGGCTCCCAGCTGAGAATGTTCAGTGTTAATAACACCCTCCCCACCTGCACAGATGGACATTCAAGGTGCACTTCTTATTCTGTTCTCAAGTGCTTCCTCAGACCTCTCTGCATAGCAGCTGAGCCCCTCCCAATGGACTGTAAGAATTGTCCTGATAAAAGGATCCCTTTTCACCTGCGTGATCAGCTCCTTATAATCCAACCAAGCCAATAGGGTCTCTCATATTTATAAGGGAAAAGGGAATCTTTTCTCACTGTAATGACTCCAAAGCCAAGGGCATGCCCTGAGATACCAGTGGCAAATCAGTGCCTTCCTGAGCAGATTTGTCTTGACAGCCCTGTGTAAAAATTAGAAATAAAGTAATGAGTTTACACACTACACACCTGCTACAGTACATGTGATGATGGCAGATTAAAAAAAGAAAGCAAAGAGAAAGAAAGGGGATATATTAAGATTGCTGAGAACTTTTCAAAGCCAAATTGGAAAAATAAAAGTCACCACTATATAAATTTGGCAGTGTAAAACTTTCCAGGTAGTTATGGAAAGTCTTAAAATGGTGAAATGCTGATGAGATGAAGCCATGGGTCTGTCCCCCCGGAGTTTGCCATGCTCATGACACATAGGCTGAATATTCTTATTTTTGTCCATTTTAAAAACAAGTATTTCCTCCATAAAGAGCAAAATTAATTTGAATTCTGCACATAAAAATGCCAACAGTGATTCATCCAGTGAAATCCTGTGGAAATACTCCTTTCTCAGTGGAACTGGCTGTGTGTTGCCTGTGTAGCCCTTCCAGTTTCATCTGAACTTGTTTCATCAGACTCTTTATGAAATGTTCTTCAAACAGCCAAGCAGGTGTTTACAAAGGCTTCGTTTCTAATAAGTGGTTTGAAAAGCCAAATACACTCAGCCATGTGTTTTAGCCATTGCATTATTTATATGTATTTTCTTTATCAGTGATCCTCAGAAAGCCAGTCTGTTTTTATCAAGGTTATTTTTCAGTATACATTTACATTAGGATGCTTTCCTATGCGTTTATATAGGTATAGCTGCTTTATATACTCACAGAGTATCCAAAAAAACCCCAAAAAAGCGTTAAATAATAAAGTTGAATTTAGCCATGACCTCAGTTTTTGCAGTGCTGTGAAGTCACAATAGCCTCATTAGCAATTTTGCTGCCCAGTGTGTTCAAGGAGAGGGGAGCGTTAGAGACTGAAGTCATGTATACACCAGTGCATGCACAATGGACATTAAGATTACTCCAGATTTATACTAATAGAAGAAAAAGTACAATTTTCAATTCTGTGATCTCTATCCACTGTTCTTTGTGCTCATCTGCTGGCTGCTGGCATCCCTTAAAGCTGTCTGAAGCATCAGCTTGAGAAATGCATTTCCAGAGTGAGCTGAGATGGCAGATAGCTACAGGAAGGATTATAACAGNAAAAAAAAAAAAAAAAGCTGATGGAAGCAATTCTCTTTGGGAAATAGCTTTACATATTTCATAGCACCTGGCTTAATAACGGAGATGCCCAATCCATGTCAGCAGTCCCCAGGCACAGGAGAAACACAAACAGTGAGCAGCTGCTTTGTGGAGGCCACAAACACATCATCAAAAATTAAAACAGGGTTCAGGGGTTGTATAGTGGAGATTTACAGACCTAACAGCAATATTTGGCTGTTTTCACAAACCCCCCTGCAGTCAGGCTCCTTAAATAGGCTGCTGCTTGGCCTAATTTGAGTCCCATAGCTTCTCTTGGGCTAAGGAAAACACCCAAAAATTTTAGTTTGATACTCTGGAGGGTTCTCACCTGGAAACAACACAAACATACCCTGGGAGGCCTGATTAAAATCTAAGGGTCACATTATCTCCTTTGGAGTTGTGGCTAAAAGAGGGAAATACCTGAGAAAAAGCTGTCCAAAACTGGTTTTGCCCAATTTCTCCCATTCCCTCTCATGAGTAGGGAACACAGGGCCTGTCCTTACGTATGTTTTGAACCTGAAGCCTTATGGATGATTAGGTTTTTTGATAGGAGGACCTTTTGAGATTCTCAGAAATTCCTAAACTGGGGCAATCTACCTTCTTAGGAAGGTTAAATTAGAAGCAAATATTTCTCAGTTCTGCCTGCTCCTTCTGTCTCTTCCTGCATCCTCGGAGAAAATTAGTCCAGATAATGCAACAGAGGAGGAGCAAGCATCACAACTTCCCAGGATACAGCACCATTGTTTCCAGGCTGCACCTGCTCCACAGAGCTGTAAAATACAGGCATCAAAGCAGTAATGCTGATTTTATTGCCCTGAAGAGTGTGGATACCTGATGGCAGTGTTTTTCTGGGGGGTAAATGGGAGAGGGAAGGGGATGCACAGCAGGACCAAGGCAGGGAGGAAGCCCTGCTCAGGGCTGACATCCTCAGAGCTGGCAGGTAAGTTTTACAGTGCAGAGTAACAGCAGTGCTGGGAAGATTCAGTGGGAAATAAACTGCTGATGGAGCACACAGGTTTGGAGCGTTGGAAAAGTTGAGTGACAATGTGTTGTCTGAATGAATCTGTAGGTTTTTCTGTTTCAGTTAGAAATTGGCCCCAAACCAAACTGTCCAGGTCAAACAGGCCAAAGTCTAAACAAGTTAAAATCAAATCTAGCTTTAATAAGCAAAAAGTGTAGCTTGTCTTCACTGATATTTTCTTAGCTCTTTGTTTAAGAAGAACTGGATTTTTATTGGACTGTTTTTAACTTTGTTATCTTATTTGCTTTTTAAGTATGGCTGAGTACAGAATGCTTGAAACATGCACTGGAACCATATGAAACTTTAATGAATAAAGTGCTAGAGTACCAGAGGTTTAGTGTTAGGCTAAAAATGTTAGGTCTGAAAAAAGGAGTCCATTTCCATTTTTATTTACTCACATAACATTAATAATTAATCTAGGTTTCTATTAAGGAAGACTTTGTTTTTGATGGAAAGGAGAAGGACAGCATGCAGAGGGTGAGTGAGACCAATGTGACATGGACTTGTTTAGTCTCCAGCTCGTGTGATAATGCAAACTTCAGAAAAACATACAAGTTCTGCACAAGAATCCTTACAGCTCTTTGGTTTTAATGCCTGATTTTTTATACTTTGCCAGCAGAATGAATAATTGCTACCATTCTGCGTTTGTTTGTATTTCCTTGTAGTCCAACATACTCTGCACCATCAACATGGGATTCAAACACCTGCAATAAATGGAAACTGCTGCCATGGCACCTCTATTGTTTCTGTGATTTCATCAGTTGACACTGGAGGGGTGAACAAGATAAAGAAAAATCCCCACACTGAAAGTTATGAGGGGGAATTTAAAACTTTCTGAGCACCTGAGTTTGTTTCAAATGCTGATTCAAGTTTAAGTCAAATGAAATGTTACTTGTCTGCTCTGAGCCATCCTAATAGCTTCAGATACTGCTGCTAAGTGGTTTTGTTCCTAGGATGTTCATCTACAGCTCAGAAAAGGGGAACCAGAGTCCAATTTAGCCCTAGATGTGTATTCTAACAAAAAAAAAATCATTCTACCCGTGGGCAGGGTTCTAGCAGCAGGACAGCAGATCCTGTGCCTGTCAGTACATCCTACTCAGAGGAGTAATGTATCACAGGTTATCTCCCTTCAGGTAACAGTCCCAAGGCATGGAAATTCCTCTTCTTCTCCAATTGGCCACTTGAGTGTCTCCTTAGAGAGCTTTGCAGGCTGTAAATTATAAGAAGGCAGTAAAACTGTAAAAGGAAAGACTAAGACTGTGATCCTGGATTACACTGCTGAGCCATAAGAACCATATAACTAGAATTATGGGAAGAAATAAATAGAAAATTGAGGCTGAATATCAGGAAAAACTTTCCAACAGTGAGAGCTAGTAGGCTATGAAGGAATCTCCCATGTGAAACAGTTGATGCTCAGTACTTGAGAGTCTCAGAACTGAGCTGGGCAAAGTGTTCTGTGAGGAACATCCTGAAGAAGTCTTGCAAGCTGATCTTTCTTTCCTCATGTACCCAAAAGGCACTATGGCCTTGAGAGGAAGCCCCCATTCCTCTGCTTTTCTTGTCAGTGATGCTCCTTAAGTTTGTTATTACATGAGGTTAAAAATATTCAGCTGAAATCTTTAGTTGCTCTCTCACTATATCAAGGGTTCATCAACTGGTACCTGTCAGTGTCCGATAGACACAACACGGGACATTTATTTTTCAGCAAGGAATTTCTCTCAGCCCCACTTTATTTGTTCTTCCTAGAAACACAGGGCTTGTAACACTCATCTTAAATGTTTTAACCTAAAACGTTTAAGTGGGCTCTGTAGCCTTTTTCAGAGCAATTTTTGTTCTTATTAATGACATTCCAGAAGCAGTTTATAACCATCTCTATGCATTTCTTTGCAGTTTGATTTTGCAGGTTGAGCCTCCATAGCACAGGGTGTGACAGTTTCTAGCTGGTTTTACTTTTATGGCTGAATACAAATGTAGAGTTTGTCTGGAACACTACTGCTGCCCTGCAGCTCTGGTAGTTTTTTATGCTCTGTCTTTTTAATGATTATGTGTTGTTTTTCTTCCAAACCCCTCTTCTGCTGTTTACTGGAGTTCTGAAGTATTTACCAACTTCATGAGATGTGGCCAATGCATAAGGAGGAAAATGGATTTGATTATTTAAATTGCATGGAAAAATATGCACACTGTCAAAACAAAGAGTGTAAGATTGTATTCTCTCTTGCACTCTACAAATCAGGAGTAACTGCATTGGAAATAGTGGAGTAATATCTCTGCAAACTCAATTTAAATACCAATAAAATCAGATCTCCCTATCTGATATACAAGGTTTTAAAAGACGACGTTTTAATTTGAAAACTGTTTACCTTTTACTTGCTGTCAGCAAGGCTAAAAGTAATTAAAATTGGGGTAAAATATTTTCCAAATCCTGTTTATTTTCTTTCACTACACTTCCTACAAGCAGTTTTCCTCATTTTATGTGGATTTTTCTTTTTTTCAGTAGTGATAGCATTTTACTGTTACTGCATTTATTATTCATTATTACGGATATGATACTGCACCAATTGGCAATGATCTCAGAGAATATTTTCATATCAAATCTGGTTTTAAAGTTTCCTTGCTAAGCTGGGTATTTGGAGTTGATTGAAGCGTGCTGAGGCTGGGATTGGCTTGGGTCACTCAGCATAAACTGAGCAATGCAGCTCAGAGTACTCCAGATTTGTACGAGTGCAGCTGAGTTAATGATCTGATTCCTAAAGTGGGATTCAGCTCCTGTGATTGCAAGTGTTGAGTTTCACTGAGGCTGCATCAATGCAGAGAGATGGGCATTTCCAGAAACAATCTGGTCAAAAAAGATGAGTGAACAAATTTTACACTGTAGGTACCCTTTGCTCTCCCCTAAGTGTAATGGTAGAGAAGACAATTAGTTTAAAGCAAGATAATTAGGTATTAAAGAGCAAAAATAAGATTACTCAGAAAAAAGTAGACGACGCAAACCATCTTTTCAGAAAAAAACCTTCCAGCCTTCATTTGTGTGCTATTTATGCCACTGCAGAAGTATTAATGCTGCAGACAAAGTAAATGGTGGAACTGGTTCTTTTGGCTGCCCCCCATTCCAGCCCAGCTGCATTCCCGTGGGCGCGGTGCAGGACGTGGTCACTGCAGCCCCAACGAGTCCTGCACACGTGTGCTGGGAGGTGCTGCTGGGACCGTACAGCCTGGCCTTAAATCCTGACAGAAATGTCTCTGAAATGTTATGTAACTGATCAAAAGGCCTTAGGTTGATTCAGTTTGGTTTTTAAAATGATCCAGATTTTTTTTATTAATAATTTTATATCGCTGCTGATGTACAGTGCAGCTTATAAGAAGACAAAGTGTTTATGCTTTCTTACAGTTATCCCAAGAAAATAAAAGCATTGAGGCTCATCTGATTATATTATACTTCTGTAGTTTAAAAGATTTTCCAATTTTATCTATTGATAAAATTACTTGAAGCTGAGGATTAAAGAGAAAGGTTTAAAGCAGAAAAGCTGATTTAAGACTGAAGATCTTTCTTAGCAGCATCCATTTAAAGTTAATCTTTGATCATCTGTGAAGCTGATTACCTAACATATAAAACCTATAAAAATTATCCTCTCTTTTATTATGCAATACAAATACTGTATTCTTTCAAATTCAGTTGATCATGAGTAACATTCAGAAAATCTGTTAACAAAACATTAGTCAGAAATATAACAAGAGAGCTCCAAACACACCACGACAATGGAGGGAGGGGAAGGACAGAGGAAAGCTTTGTCATTGTCACTCTCAGCAGTGAAATGGAATCCCAGGATCACAGAGGGGGCTTGTAAGGCAGAGTTCCTTCTCTCAGGATAGTGAAGAGTTTAATATTTAAACATACAAGAGGATCAAGAGGATCTTACAGTCTGTCTATTGATTTCACAATGCTCTTCAGCCCAGATATGAAATACTCCAGATACTCCTCGATGCATCATTGCCAAAGTGAAAACAAAACCTGTGTTCAGCTTGCCAGAGTTTCTCACTGGGCCCCCTCAACATTTGCTTCTTGCATTCCCCTCAGTAACTGTGATTTCAGCCAACTCTGTCTCAAGTCCAGTTATCCACAACAGCACCAACATCCACCTGAGGCCAAGAGCATCCCTGCAATCTCTTAATAGCAGAGCTCTGAAAGTGGCTCCACTGCAGGGTCTCTTCTGAGCATTCCTGCCTGTCAGGAGGTTTACACAGAAAGGAGAAGTTTCCTGAAGTTTTCACATCCTCAGACTTACTGTAAATGGAGGGTTCTTCACAGAATCTTTTTACTTATTCCCCAAAACCAAAGGGGTGAGGGTGAAGGGAAGAAGATGAGAAACAAAGGCAACACTACTGATTATCAGAATCCAGGCAAAAATTAAACAACTGAAGTGATTTCTCAGTTTATAAATCACTTTGTCTCCATCCTTGCACTTTGTTTTACGTTTGTTTTGAATGATGTAAGAGCTTTAAAGTCCTCTCTGCTCCCATCCTGTTTATATTGCAAAGGTTCAGTTAACACTGTGCCAAATAAATGTAAGTCCAGAAGAGTCTTGAGCAATTAAGAAAGCTGCTAGGGCATCCCATTTTCTATACCTTCAGAGTGGTATCTGTTATTTCCATTTATAAAACAAAACAGAGGGCATAAAACTGAGACTTAGGATTACTTTAGCTGGAAGACAAAGTCTTGCATGCCACAGATCAAGATTTCCCATCATCCAGGTGTGAAACCTTTCCATCTGATTTCTGTCTGAAGCTGTGACAAGGTGTTTGTCATGCCTTCTGTCACACAAACCCATCACACATTTGTTTTTCATGTCCATTATGTGGCCTTTAGCTTGAAATTAAGGGGCAGGCTTAATTAGTCTTACATTTAGGCAAGCTTTGAACAACCATTTTGAGGGGAAAAAAATCTCTTTTCAACATCTAATTTGGACAAAAAATACTTAAGTGCAGGGTATTTCCGGGTAAAATGTGTCACTGGCAGATCAGCAGTGCCTTTTGCAAAGTGTTTTTGTGTTGTTGGAAATTGCAGCTGTTGAGATGATTCCAGATAAACTCACTTTGCTCATTATATGTGCCTTGGCTGGCACAAAAATTTGTCCTGGGAAGTGCATTTTCTGAACTCAGGTAAAATTTAAGAGGGTGCAGGGGTGCAGAGATCCAGTCAAGGGAATATTAAATGTGGAACATGAGGATAATGTACTCCTTACAGGGCTTTATTCCATGAAAAGATAGAAGAGGGGTTCCCAGGCAGGATTTATTGTTTTAAGAACTGAATTTTCCCTATGAGTAAGTCACTTTTGGGTTTTTTTTTCATGCTTAATCTTTGTTTCTTTATGATTTTAGGAGGCTTGCTATCAATGAGCATTAAATTCAATTTCATGGCGTTTGTGAGACCTATTTTCTCAGAAAAATACTTCTCAAGGCATAAAGTTACTGTCACATTAGAACAAAGATGAAAATGCTTATCTGTTTTCTAAATGACTTGGACTGTTTAAAGAGTTCCTGTTTTAAATAGCCCAAATAATTCCGTTTGCTTGCTTAGAGAAATAAAATCTAATTTACAGTAATTAAAGCACATTAACCTGATTAAAAATTATCTCCATCATCCTGTATTTAATACCCAGCAGCTTTGCTGCTGAGGCAGTATTGGTTTACACTGAGAAGGGATTGCTCTGTTGAACAGGCAAGTTCAGCAGCAGATAAAATAGGGGAAACTGGAGAAAGTGAAAAAGAAGTTGGTAATTTTAGAAATATTTTTGTAATTCCCTGTGAGTTTATTTGACCAGCAATAGCAGTTTTGTGGGAGAAAAGGGAGAGTGTCCTTCAGAAATACCTCAAAGTGCTGGAGGGTTATTCCTCATGCAGGACATGGAACTACAGCAGACTCCTGGAGGCTCAGAAAGCTCCATCCTGTCCTGGTACAGCTCTTTTAGACATTTGGGGGGGATGCTTTTGGCTCCAACTTCCATGTCTGCATCGACAGCCAATCCAACCAAAAAAAAGTGAACTGGAGTAGTGTCAAGATTTTCCAAGAGTGTTGACCCCTGAACTCCAAAAGGAAGGGAAATGTTAAAATTTGCTATTGCTGTTTAGCACATCATATTTTTGTAAGGGGAACAAACAAGTGGAAGTTGTGGAATACAGACCTAGAATTCCACTTCTTGAGAAAGGGATGGTACTATGGGATCCTTCTGGAATAAAAGTGTATGAAAATTTTGTGTGAAGTACGACCTATTGGCACAGAAAGTTTTAGGTAGAGAAGGGGTATTAATCTTTGTTATTTCAATAGGAGAGAAAAAACCCTCTTTTTAACCTTTTAGATTCCCATTCTAACCTTCTGTATTCCTTTTGGAATTTAGATTTAGGCTTTTTTTCTCCTGAACACTAATAGAAGTTGCTGGAGCAGAATCACTACTACACTGCACTGTAGTGTTACATGCAAGTTCTTACTGTTCTTTCCAGAGGATCAGATTCTGTGAATTAGATTTTATGAATTACAGCCTTGCAGTAACCTTACAAAATCAGAGGCATTTCAAATATCTGAGTGGAATTCAATCTACCATCTCATTAAGTTGTTAAAAAACTCCTCTTGCAGAAAAGACAGCAAATAGGTTGAAGATATGTTTACCATCTACAGTTATCTACTAACTTTAACTCACGTTTCATGTTTCAAAGGAATTTCAATGATGCTTTTCTGAGTGAATTGGGAGTTCATTAGTTAGAAACAAGATCCCGTTTCCCAGAGTCACGGATCCTACATAATACAGAGAGTAAAAGGAGATACACAACCTCAGAGGCACCTATTTTTTTCTAGATTTCAGTTTCCAGTGAGTAAAAAAGCAAGTGCAGTGTACCATATTACATTATAAACTGGAAGTATATTAAAAATAAATCATTCTCATGCATCATGTGCTGCTTTTTAAAGGAAAAATATGCATTAAAAAGATTTGTTCAATCATAGGTCTGCCTTCTAGCATCAGAGATCAATGTGCAGTCTTATTAAGTTGTGCTCTATGGATTTCTGCAGTCAAGTTCATCAAAGAACCCATTTCTCTTCCTCTAATGATGCTTGAACCTAAAGTTCTTCTCTGAAGTACTTTAATTTTCATTTGGTCATTACAAGAAGACAGTGACTTAATGAACTGCAAATAGGAGAAGAAAGTAACATAAATCATTTTTGCATCCTTTTTTGTGGTATTAGCATAACTCTTCTTTCATCATTTTAATGCCTCCAGTGTTTTCTGCACATATGATCCTAAAAATTAAATTATACTGCATTTTCTGCAAATCAGCATACCAATAAAATATAAAATCATTAGAATAATCAAGATAGATTAATACCAGCACACTGTAATATTATTTTACATTGTGCTACAGTAACTGTTAAGAGTGAGTTTCTTGCTGAGATAAAAACCACTCAACATTTATCATAAATAATCAGTAAAAATTTGTAAACTATTCTTCTGTGAAGACCTGCTTCAAAACACTTACTTGAAAAATATAAGCCACTGGTGTCTTGCCTTGGTGCTTCTGACTGCAGGTAATATTCAGGACTCTAAAATGAGATAGTATTTAAGATTTTTTTTTCTGGTCTCCTATTTCTGGATTCTCACTGTGCATAGTATTTTATAACCTCAAAACCATGTTGCCAGTATATTTTTCTAATATAGCAACTAAGTCAGTCATGCCAAAGAAAATACCTGAAGATGTAAAAAAAAAAAAAAAAAAAGCGTGAATCACATCCAAATGCAGTACAAAGCAGAGTGAAAGGACAGAAACAATTGCTGGTGTCATTTTTCTGGGTTCAGTGCACTGGTCTGGGATCTGTTGCACTGGTATGGGCAGTTGGGAGCCAGCTGAAAATGAGGATTGTGGAGGATGTGCCTGACAACAAAGGGGCTGCCGTGCTTTGGAGACAGCACAGGAGTGTTGCTGTCCTATAGCATAGCAACATACCCCTTGCATNGGCTGGGAACAGCCTGGCCAGCAGAAATTAACACAGGAGCAGTGAAACCTGGCCACGTTTGGAACATTGGTGCAGCCCCAGCTGCAAAACCCCTGGGATTTTTGAGGCAGTCCCTTTGTTTCAGAGTCATTAAAACATTCCTGCAAGTTTCCCACTTCAATTCTGTGCAAAAATCTGTAGTAATAGCAATAAAGAAAAGGCAATGCCACATGCTGGGAGGGCTAATATTGCCTCAAAATAATGATATGAAAATAAAATAATGAGTGTGAGGCACCTGCTCTTTGTTCCAAGGGAGTTCTCCCTGGTCTCCCTGGTAGTTCCAGAGAGAGGAGGCACTCCTGCTGCCACTTTTCCCTCACTCACCCTCCTTGTCCCCTCTGTGCTCTAACCAAAGGTGAATTTTTCTCTGACAGTCTTTTTTTTCTAATGCTGCACTAATTTTGCATCCCTATTTTTGTTCCTACAATCTGCCTATTAATGAAAAGTTTTCAAAATACTAAATTATGATATGTTCTCAGTACCACTGGAGTGCTTGCTTTAACTCCTAGGTATTGATTATAGGGGATGAGGCCCTTGCACTTGCCATGTTCTGGAAAGGCTCTGACATACATGTATAAATAAAATTAATATTTCTGGCCACTGGAGCCTCTTAACCTTTTTTTAAAAAATTAAATTAAAAGATGGAATTAATTGCAAATGAATGATTCAAAATTGTCATTTACACTTTTGCAGTGTAATGGCTTGAAAACAGTAAATATGTTTAGCAGAAATGCTCAGTGAAAACGAAAAGCAGTAGCTAAAAAGGGATTTTATGTAACTTTTGGAAAATAAGAGTTCTCTGAATTTGGCACTGCTGTACTTCCCTCCATCTGAACAGCATCCTTATAAAACCAGGATGGGGAGAAAATCACTGCAGTAGCTCTGCAAATGGGTCCCCCAGTGGCTTTAGGCATTTGTTATTAAACACAAAATAACACTTAGGGTACTGAGCATCCTCAAAATGAAGGAATAAATCCTTAACAGGCAATCCTGGGCAATCACCTATATAAGTAATTCTCCAACAATAATAAACTGTTTAGCTTCATATGCTTTAATGTCTTTTATGCATTTCTTTCTTCATTTCTTTTAGAAAATTATCTTATTTCAGTAGTAGCTCCAACGGGAGCTATTGCCCAGTATTAAGCAACAGAGGCAGCTTAGTCCTGGTAAAACACCTTTAAACATTGTGTGGTATTTTTGAACAAACATAAAGCTACTCGAGATTTCAGTTCAGCTTCATGAAACTCTGTACAAATGCAGGATAAAGCAGTTCTTTATTAGACTTCTCAGTAACAAAGAGCCAAATGCTGGTACTCCTGCTCCCACCTGGGATTTGCTCTAAATAACCATTAGAGGAGGAGGAGGAGATCTTTTGCCTTTTAATTACATACAAATCACTGGCATTATCCAGCTGTATTTAGGACTGGGATCTAATCCTAAAACATAAATTCCGTCATTAAAAAATTATCATTATTCTTTTGTGTATTTCATGCAAGTGAAGACTTTCCTTCATCATTAAAGTTTCATTTTCAGAAATACATGCAGTCCAACTGCAGTGGTCACTGGTAACCAAAAGTTAAGAAATTGCAATTCTCATTGTCACTCTGTAGTCATTATCATAGAATTATAGAATGGCTTGGGTTGGAAGAGACCAACAGAGTTTCACCTCTGAAATGAAAGATAAGTGGTAAGGATTTAGTCCAGATTTAAATGTATCTTACTGATTCTGTAATTTAATTACATCAATGATTTAATTTTCCTGACCAGCCCTTGTGGAGAGCTGGCCAGGCCGGTGGCTGTCAAACCACTGCCCCAACCCCATGTTCTGACAACAAATAAATGCTGCTGTGGGCACCTGATTCTTCTCACACATTACACTGAAGAGAACTAATAACTTCTGGCAGTAATTCAAAGTATAATCTCTGGAAAATACACTTGCTCATGTGTAATTGCAGACATGATTGTCTGACCATACCTGCAGAGTTTGTAGTCATGTGAAAAAAGGAAGAATTCATAGAATCATAGATAGATTCAGGTATTGTCCTGGATCCTGGCCAATATTCTTGGCTCATTCTTATTAAAATCCTGTTTTGCTGACAAACTGAGGTGACAGCAGCAAAATGGGAGATGGTGGAGTCCCAAAATATCCAATGCACTCACTGTGCTATGCTATCTGTGTTGTAAAAAAAATTAAAACTAAAATAAATTAAGTGATGCCACTTCTCCTGTCATACTTAATAGTGCAGAATATGGCCTTGGTTTTAAACCCTCTCAGGTCATCCTGAGGAGAAACAAAAGACCTGCCTAGAAAATTTCCAGCTAGGATAGAAGGAGGGGAAAAGATCTCTCCTCATTCTCTTATATGCCTCTTGCACCCTCATCAGGCAAGTTAACTAAATTTTTGAGCAAATACCTCTCCCTTATGTTTTGTTGATCCTCCCTGAGAAAAAATCCCAACCTCTTCTTTCTGGGGAATAGAGTTTGCATTAATTGCTGCTTCAAACAGCATATACTTAAACATGGAAATTCAGTCTGAGATGAGACAGTAATGGAAATCTTGCCCCCAAAAAGGCAACAACTTCTCTCATAAGGATTCCCGTGCAAAAGAAAAGAGACAGAGAAAATATGCTATGGGGCACATAAAGAATTGATTCCAAACAAAATGTGTTTCAGAGATTTCCCACAAGGCATCAGCAACTTCTTAATGCAGTTCATTCCCAAATCCCTCCAGGGACCCAGTAAATAAAGGCAGCTCATTCTGCATCTCCAGAGGTCCATGAGAAGGAGAATATTAAAATGCACTTGGGGATGCATAGAGGTGCCCAGAGCTGCCACAGCAGCCCAGGCACAGTTGACCTGTGTCTTTGGGCCTCACAATTTAGGCTGAGTGAGGGTCAGAAGTCCCTGGTGGTGCTGGGGACCATTCCCTAATTGAAATTCAGTGGCAGCCGAGCAGCTAATGAGCCAGGACTGGAGTCAGGGATGGCTAAACGAGCACAAACAATTCTCCTGGCACAGCACTGTTCACTCACCTCTCACTCCCATGTCTAAACCCATCCCAACCCTCCAAACTCAGCAGCAGGGCAGAAATCCAAATGCATTGCAAGGACTCTGCAGCTGGAAGCAGGCTGTAACAGTAACTTCACATTTGGACAAGGTGCTTTTTTCTTTTTTTTTTTGCTTATTCATTCAGTTCTAAACAGCTGTAAAGAGAAACTGTAGGTAAAGGGTGAGTAAGAAGGGAAAGGCCCAGTGCAGGGCTGAATCCAACTACATTAAAGATTAAATTCTTTCTGTGATAAATGGGTTTCTGTTGCAAGCTCTGGAGCAGAAAATCTGTGATTTGTCAAGATCATCCACAAGAACTCATCAAACAAAGTGGAACATAAAGGAAAAATTATTTTTTAATAAACTTCCTAACATGGTAACATGAGATCTTTCCAACTCCTGTTTTCTGAAGAGTTTTCAAAGAAAAAATACAAACCCTGTCCTAAATTTAAAGACTTTACACTGTGGAAGAGCTTCTGAACTTGAAAGATAGCAACAAAAAATCCATACAAATTCAAAACACACAGTCATTCCAGACTCTTGCAGTAGTAGCTTGATCACCCACACACATTTCCTTAAACCTCTTCTAAGGGTTTAGGCTGAAGATGATTGAAAATATTTTTATTCCTCATAGTATTCCATATAGAGCAGTCACAAGGTGAACATGTATCCATGTGTGTATGAATATCCTAAATGTACTTTTTTGCTGCAGAACAATGGGACAGTATTTTTAATGCCAAGAAGGATGACAAGGGAAGGAAAACTAATGAACTGATGTTAGTCGTTGCACACAAGTCAGGGTGGTGCTTTCCTCAGGTGAAGAAGTACAATATATCAGTATGAAAGAAAGATTTGTGAATTAGATGTGAAGTCCAAAAGGAGAAAATACTGCAGAAGAAATAATTATGTTGGAAATATTCTTTACGGTTTGGAGAACATCCACTGAAGCAATCGGGTCTGTCCTGATGCTTCATATATTGATGATTCAAGGATATAATAAAATTCTATTTTTAGGATAAAAGAGATGCCTGTGTTTCTCATTACTTCTAAGTCAGAAAAATTCATATGTGAAGGTAGATTTAGGTAGATTATTTAAAAAATTGGGCGTCAAATCCCTCCTGAAGTTCAGCGATGTCTAATTTCCTCAGGCTTCTCTGAAAAACTCAGTTTTCATACCCATAAAGCTGGTTAGAAATTCTAACACCATGAAGAGCTGACAGCAACAGAATATTCGATGACTTTCTTGGCCTAACACTGACCAGTTCTCTTGCTGAAAAATGAATGAAAAGTCACTGACTGATTATAGAATTAATCAACATGAAGCCTGCTAGAATCTCTTACCATGGGGACATTCTTTTATGCCATAGTCACTAAGCAGAGCAGTGAGCAGTTGTGTTTACCTTTACTGTCAGTTAAATACCAGAACCTGGTGTTTCCTTGAAAATCCCACAGATGGGATGTTCATCAGCACACTGAGCTGTGTTGGGGCTCCATCAGCCATAACTGCAGATTGTCAATGCACATAAACCTGAAAAAATCCCTTTTCTGCCCAGGAAATGTGTCTGCACTGCCAGCCTGCAGCTGCTGCTGCCTCAGACCAGCTCTGGCTGAGGAAATGCAGCAGGCAGGCCTGGGGATTCCAGTATTCCAGCAGCATCTGCCTGCCAGAACCCATTCCGTGTTGCTTCTAGAGCTGGGCAACCAGCTGTGAGACAGGGATTCAAATGACCTGGAAAGAAAATTTGGCTGCACTGAAATCCAAGCTAGAAGTCTCTTTTTCTTCAGCCGAGCCAGGATTTCACTGCTGGCAGTTGCCAGGCTGCTGTTTGTACAGAATTGTTTTCCTGCTGAAGAGTGTTGATTTGGGGTGGGAGGAGGCTGTTTCTCTGCAATTGTTTCTGTAACTGTGCCAAGACCTAGAGAATTCATCTCGAGCAAACCACTTCCACCTTGAATTTCCAAAGGAAACTTGAAAACTTTCCTTGCCTAATGCCAAGGAAACGAGGCTTCTTTTTCAGCAAAAAAACCTCAACTTGGACACAATTTGCAAGCGAAACCAAGCTGTTAGAAAGGGGAGAATTGATGAAGTTGTGCGCTGAGCTGTCGACAGGCCCTGAGGAAAGGGTTTGCATCCAAATCCGTGAGAAGTCAGCGGTCAGCTTATGCTCCTATTAACCCAAATAATGCTCACTGACAGAGCCATGGATGTAAGATTAGAACTGGAGAGCTCCTGGTGTGCAGCTTTACGTGCTGGTCATTAAACAGCCTGCCTGGAGCTGGAGGCTCCTGGCTTGGGCTCAGCTGCCGTGGATTCACCGGAGTGTCCCGGTGGCACCAGAAAAATCCTGACTGTCCCCATCCCTCCTCCAGCCCACGTGTGACACAACGATAAGCAGCCCTCAGACACGAAGAGGGAAGCAGGTATGATCTGCAGCTGCACAGAAAACTGCTAAATATTAAGAATAAAATCCAGTTTTCTGTGCCAGTGAGGAGGTAGAGGAGCCTGTTGTCCTCCCACCGTTGCCGTGGCCTTCTTTCACCTGCCCCCTGCAGCTCCAGCCAGATCACAGCAGAAATATTCCAAAGCCACAAGGAGGAATCACATTCTTAGGGACCCATTTGGCATTGAAAACCCTTTTTCCCTACTGGAAAAGCCACTTGTACATGTTAAACTGCAGCTGGCATGTTTGGTGACCAAGACCTGCTTTTGTGCCACCACTGTGAACTACCACAGCCAAAATCTTTTTTCCTGTCCAGTGCACAGTGGTGTCAAGGGCTTCTCTGTCACGACAGAATAGTTGTTGTGCAAGTTTAGAATCTGAGAGGTTTTTTCTAATTCAATTTTTTAATTGTTTTTTAAGTTGGGGAAAAGTAATCCCTATGACATTGGGAGGGGTTAAAAGAATAATAAATGTTCTAATACCTGGATTTGAATTTTAATTTTGTAGACAATCACTTTACTGTTAATAGGCTACTTTTCCCTCTTTGGGTTTTAATCCTGAAAATATTATTAAAATAGGGAGGAATTTTCCTTCCTTAGGCTCCTAGTTTGTCTTTCCCATGCAGTTTCATGTCTCTATGTAACAGTTCACAAGGACACTGATATGAATACTCATTATTCCAACAAATAGGCTATTTATTTCTGGATAGAGTTACCCAAACCTAGTAGACAATGCATCAGACCAAATCACTGGGGTTGACTTGAATTTTATTAGAGTGTTAACCTCTATGCTTTCCATGCACTGTGTCATCCTGTCTGACAAGGAAATAGCAGAGATTCAGCCTCTACCTTTATTTAGTTGCACCCACCGTGTATTTTACAAGAAATGTATTTGCCACCGAATGCAGTAACAAATCTACAAATTTCTTGAAGAACTTAAGGCAGCCACAACTTCTCTGAGGGAAGAAACCCTCCATGGGAAAATGAAGCACAAGTTTAGAATGTGGGAGCAAACTGGTTGATTGCTGCTGTAATAATTCAGTTGTCATTGGAATAATAATTATAATTCTAACAGAACTGATAAACCACTTTAGAGGTATTTGAAAATGGCTTGAGCAGACTTTAAAAATTATTAAACTGGTGGAGCACACCCTACCAGTAAGTGTTATGGTGATACTGGTTTGACATAACATGTGAGAGCAGAGAATGGCAACGTTCACTGGGCTTGGCTCTTACTTCCCTTACTCATGAAGGTGTTTATATAAGGGTTGGAGGCTTTCTGCAGTGCTGCTCATTTGGGACTGAAATTTATCGTCCACTTTAGCTCCCAAAAAATTATCCAATTTTTCAAGCTGATAGAAAATAGTGTGAATTATTCACCTTGCTTCATTATTGTAAGATACTTTATGGTGACACCAGAGAAGTAATTATTTATAACGTATGGGATCATCTTTTATCAAATGTTTTCTCCTTTATCTTCTTTTAAATGTCTTGAAACTATGGAGTAAATCTTGAATCATCCAGTTAACGGTACCCAACAATGATAAATAGTTGCATTATGTGCACAGGATTGCAACTGCAATGTTTCTCTCAAAACTGTGTATTAGCTTTTACTTCTGAAAAACAAGATTTTCGACAGGAATTTTTTCTTAAGTGCTTCATTTTGTCATAACACTGAATATCTACCCTGCAGTTTAGAGGCAAATGGAACAAAAAATAGGGGTAGGGAGACTGTAGGCTTCTGCTTTTGAGAGTGAACCAAAATTAAAACACAGATTTAAATGTAAAGGAAAACCTATTACTTGCCAGAAATAAGCCAGCTGGAGTAGTGTGAGGGAGAGAGAGAGAGAAAGACTCTGTGTTTGCGTGCGTGTGTGTGATAAATTGTGGGAGTGAGTTTAACTGCAGCTGTCTGACTTTGGCAGATTAATGCAATGGAGAGAAGGTGACTTTTAAAACACCAAACCCAAATTTTTCTTCTGGAATAAGGGCTAGAGCACAGCCAAGGGTACTTTGACACCAAGCTGGAAATCTCATTTTGTTCAAAGATAAAGTGCATCTGGTATGTTACTAGATGTGGCCAACCCAAAAGAGAGACAGTTAAAACCTGGTGAAATCTTACTATTTAATTGTGTTTTTAACACGATTCAGGTAAGATCAGAAGTAATTTCTCTCATTTTTGCAAAGTATATTTACAATTAAATACCTGCATCATTACATGGTGTTTCAGAAACACCACATTCCTCACAACATTAGAGGCTTTGTCTGAAAACCTGGCAGTTGAGTCAAGCCATTTCTCACTTCTTACCAGTTCAGGTCCCATTCTGTCCTTGTCTTCACAAAGACACCAAAACTACAATGGGTTTCTGGTTCAAGTCTTGAAAAAATATGCACCAGGCAAAATTAAGCCATTTTTCATGTTATGCTTTACCATCCCATCTTTTTTGCAGCTGTAAAATCCCAGAAGGAAGTCAACAGGGATTTCGTATTTATTTGGAGGCTGGGATTCCGTTCTTTGAACTTCCAGCCCTTGTGCGTGTCCTCAGACACAGAAAAAGCCAGAACACCACGGTTTAAATTAATGCTGCTGCTCTATTACTGAGAGCAGAACCACACCCAGCAACAACAACGTGCCTGAAATGTTCTGAAAGCAAAACCAACAGGGCATAAACAGGAGCAGAATTTAGTTAATACCAGACAAAATATTACTGCTGCAGCAAATGATGAGGGGATGTCTTGCTGATTTGTGAGAAGCTCCGGGATGGTGACATTGTGTGCTGTATTGACAGGTTCATGTAAAATTCAGGACAGCCTGGTAAAAATCCACAGGACAGACCAGCACATCTTTACTGCTATTAACCATCTACTTACTGCTAAAACACGTGAATAGAATCTGCAGCAAAACAAGGCATTAAAATGTTGTTTAGATTCTTCTCCCCGGGCACCGATAAAGCTTGACTTATAAACTATTTTTTTAAGATGGACTAAAAATACCTGTCTCTTCCAGTTACATCCCAGAAATCAACAGGAAGGAAATTACTGCTCCTTCTCTGACATCCCTGCTATTATGGTCTCGGTGGGGTGAAATTACTTTAATTAGATTTTTCAAAAAATATTGGATGGCTTCTGTATAATTCCCCTGGCTGTTTATGCACCTCCCCAGCTTTTTAAATCCATTTCCAGGAGATCAGTCATTGATTTTGAGGCGATTTAATAACCCATTGGTAACTGTATAATCACCTGCAGCTGCCATGATTGCACTGGTTAGACTTTCTAATGGCTATAAGCAGCAAGCCAATATTTCCAGCAAAAATATGTGCATGTGTTCACAACCCAGTCCTATAAAATCATCTGGAGTTCTGAAAATGTGCATCTACTTCAGAATGTCAGTTCAGCTCCCGGATGTGCTTTCAAAGCAAATTCCTCATCTCCACTCACTGAGATTCGGTTCATATCTGAGGAACCACCCAGTGCGAGAGCAGAGGTGGAAAAATCTGACAACACTGTGTGTGTGGGCAGCAGCATGGATGGGGATGTGGAGGGGTGTGCAGGGGATTTCAAAGACATCTGAAAAACGTGCTTCTCACAGCAAGATCCTCGTCCAGCAACCCAAAACTTCTGATATTTGGAGCAGTGTGTTGTCTCACCCAAGGTCTTGTAGTTAGGAAAAGGTTTCCTATAGCTAGAGAGGAGTTTCAGAGGCAGAGAAAGAGAGCAGAATCATTTTGTAAGTGTTCTGATTTCTCTTTTTTGGCCATCATAATTCTATTGCTGACATTTTATCTGGGTTGGTTAAGTTGGTGCCTTGTTTTGGATTTTAACCGTGTTGTGGATAAAATATGAACTGGAAAACAACACTTGAAATAACCCTCCCATGGAGATGCTGCTGTGGCTGGACAGTTTTCAGAAGCCATCTTTGGGGATGTCTGGGCAAGATGCTGGAGTCTGCAATACAGAGCTGTGCTCAGTTCCAATCTGCTGTTATTTCATCCACTTCCCTCCTGGGTTTAGGGAAGCTCTTCCAGCAGGCAGCAGGCAGCAGTGTGGAGATTTGGCATGCAGTTGGCACATCTTCTGGAAACATTCCCCCAAATGCTGTTATTATCCTGAGGTGTAGTGCCATTCACAACAAAGAGGTGGAACACTCTGACTTGCCAGGGGGAGAGACCATCCTGGAAAGTGCCTTCAAAATACCTGTGATCCTAGGCAATGGAATGACGTTTGCAGCAAAATATTTGTTCTTCAGAAATCCCTTTGCAGGTAGCAGGGAAAAGCCTTTAGCTGTTTAGCTGAGGAGCATCTGGAGCACCAGGAACTCCATCAGCACTTAGGAAATCATCCTAATCTTCCCTTTTGTTTGCACTGACATTTTTATAGGGGCTCTTCTTTTAGTACATCATTGATTGAGCTTGAAATAGCATAATCAACTCAGTGGGAATTACTAGTCATAGATTACAGCCAAATTCTGCTTTCAGTTATGGCTGGCTGAGTCCACATAATTTTGCTGCAGTTACTGTGTATTTACCTCAGGGTATCAGGGATCAGAATCCGTGAAACTGCATTTCCAAGGCAGCACAATATTTAGAAACACTGGATAGTAATTACTAATTGAACTTCATTATTGAACTGTAGGTTGTTTTCCTCTTGAAGAGACCTACCCATTATTTTTAATTAACACTGCTTAATCAGGATCCTACTTTCCTTCTGATTTCTTGGAATACTTTTTTATTGAATGCTTTCAAAGCATAATTTTGTTTCCTTATATTTGACTTTAAATATATCCTATAGTTTATGACTACTTTTTCCTTCAGTCTTTATATTACTTTCTTTTCTCATGTGTAGTTAATTCAGTTGTGCTGAGCTTGGTTGGCTTTTGGGAAAAGAGGGATCTATGCTTGGGGTTGAATGCATTTCCCTCACTTTACCCATTATAATTATGGAAGTTGTGCTTTAAATACAAGGGTTTTTTCATATCCTTTCTCAGATTTTTATTTTAAAGTTAAGCCCTCTTTTATGAGGAAATTTTCTTAGTAATACCTGGAGTAAAAATAGGAATTTTGTTAATTTTTGATCACTGCCTCAAGTGTACGAGCCTGATTTTCAGTGTGATGGTAACACAGCTTCCCAGTTCCTGTAATTGCTCCGAGTCCTGCAGTTTGGTCTAAGAAGTGGATTTACAAAAAAAAGGAAGCCTTCTCTGTATTAAAAGAAGTGCTTGTTTCCAATGGATATATGAGAAAAATCTGGAAATATTACATGGAACAGTAAAAGTCAGTAAAAAAAGAATCCCTCCATATATTTCTTGAGCCACTCATTATTTCACTGTGTTTCTTGAGAGTTTGGAGTAATTTGGAGTGGCCAAAAAATGAAAAGAACCAAGGATAGCTCCTTATATGTATCTTGTTTTCCTTATATTAATGTGTAGGTGAGCCCTTTGAATTTCTGATGTTTATTATCAATCATACCTTAACAGATAATAACAGATATTTTGGATGCACTTGGCTTTTTTGGTTGGATTTTCAAAGAGTAGGTGGCTTGGGAACCATCACTCTTTTGAAACCCCAATACCTTCTGCTGTTCTCAGGTTGAGTTCCTGGGTTCAGAAGACAAACACAGCCTTCACTGGGTGTGTCGAGAGTGATCCGAGCACATGTGGCATCCCTGTACTGGAGGTGACACTGATGCCTTTCCCTGGTCTTAAAATCAAGAGTCAAACACGGTTAGAAGGGAAAAAGGGGTTTTACCTTGGTATTTATTTTAAGGATCCTTAGGTGCACTACGTCCAGGTGGAATGCACCTCAATGCCCACTGCAATGCTCTCCCCAAAAGATCTGGTATCACATTATAGGTGTTACTAATTAGCATATCTATCATAAATTCCCCAATGAGAGGCTCAAATGAGCCCCCCTCCCCAAGGAACCCTCAGTGTGTTCTGGAGAGGACCTTGGGCTCTGGGGCACACTGATCCCTAACTACAAAACCTTTAAAATGTTGAGTGTCCCAGCTTAACAAACAAGTCCAGGAATGTAGGCAAAAAGCAGTAAGAAATACAGAAGCTGTAAAAAGGTATAAAAGGGGTTTAAAAGAAAAGGCAAGAAATCATCATGGCGTCAACATAAACATGACCTTGAACCTGTTTTGTGGCCACCTGAACAGAGAAAAGAACATCCCAGCATCTGAACTCTGTCCATGGAATGTCTTGAGTGGGACATCTCAAGTCTGCTTACTTTTCCTGACTTATTAAAGAGTTCCAGGCTGCCAGGGGTTGCAATGAAGAGCAAAGTGCACACAAAACCTGCCCATGTCTGTCAGGCTGGTGACCAGGAGGGTGTCTGGGTCTCAGATGATTCAGAAACAGATGGGAGCCCAGTGGGTGGATAAATGCAAACCTGACCTTCAATGAGCACTTGACAAAGAAAGGTCAGGAATGAGACAGGAGAAAAGAAGTTGTAAGTGAAAGGGAGCGAGTGTCTGGTGACAACAGGGAGGAGGAAACTGTCTTTTGTCCACAGATGGACTGTTTCCATATAATAATTTAGCTATCAACGTCTCTTCAGTTTTTAAACTACTTTAACACTGACTGGCATTTCCTTGAAATTGTAACTTGTGCAATTTAATGATAACGTTTAATTTTCTTCTACCCATGTAATAAGAAGCAGCAAAAATAGTAAGAACTAAATTGCAGACATTAGAAATACTTCCTATCAGAAGAAAGTAAAGAAGTGCATTCAGGCACGGTAAGGTGTGAGAAATTTAGATGGCTTTCAACATTTTCTTTCCTACAGTAACTGCTGTTTGGCACTACTTTGTGCATGATTAATATCTTTATTATTGTATCATGGAAGATCTCTTCTACCCTAGACTGAAGACTTAGTTTTTAGAAACTTTAAGAATTTTAATGTCCCACTGACTAGTGGGAACTGAAGTTTCTGAGCTTTCTTGTATGAGATCAAAATGGTTATGAGTGCCCATTTACCCATTTAGTCTGCCTACACACACAAAAAAAAAGCTCTGTCATAGATTTTTATGGGTCATTTCCATCAGTATATTTGATGGCATGAGGCTTCTGGCTCTCTTTGTTTAATAATGTTATGCAGAAGATATTCTGCAGAATTGATTAAATATCTACTTGAAACACTGCTACAAGTGCTTTGGATTCCATTTATCTTAAATTGTTTGCATGTTTGAAAAACAAATCATTCCTTAATGTGGAGCCAGTGCTTGCCAAAGCTTTCCTTTTTTCCCCTTGGTGCAGTTTTTATGTGTTGCTGGAGTGTGGCAGCTCTGATAGCAGAGTCTCAGGAACCTGTAACTTCAGAAATAAATCCAAGCACTGCCTTACAGTATCTAAAATTTGCTGCTTTTCAAATTATGCTGCTAGTCCTGTCTCTCCTGTTATGGGAGATGGGAAGGAGCTGGCCCAGGAGGTTTAATTTGCACCCTGCCTTCTCTTGCACAGGCAGGGAGGTTCACTGAGGGTTTGTTTTTTAGGTCTGATGCTGGGGTTTGGCCACATGAACTCTATCAAAGGAGACAGTTTTTACCATGAGTGCATTGCCAAGGCTGATACCAGCCCATCCATGTATTTAAGCTTGTTTTATTTTGTCCAGTCAAGCTGTACCTCAGATTTCTCAAGTATAACTTACTGGAGAAATGTTGGCCAGGGCACCTCAGAGGGCATTTTTGTAACTGGCAATGGGAAGACTCTGGTCCCTTAGAGTGAGGGAGATTCCACTGAGCAGAATTTGGTAAAAGGACATAGGAAGGCACAGCAGTATGTAACTTTTTGATTTACTGTTACACTGACCACAAGCCAGTCCAGGCTGAAATTTTAACAATTTAAATGCAAAATTCCTAAGACCTTTTTCACAGGTGATGTCAACTACAGAGCTGTCCTGTTCCCATTGCTGTGATGCTGACATCAGGTTTAGGTCAGCTCACCTACCTGGTTACTCTGATGTCCCAGAGAACCCCATTCACAAGTTCTGTCCTTTTAGCTGAACTGCTGAATTGAGAGAAATCTGCACACAGAAACAGAAGAATGGTTCAGCTTGGTTCACAGAATCAATCAGTTAATCTAAGTTCACCTTTAATTTCTGTTTATGGACATATCTGGATGTGGACATGAGTGAATTAGAGGGATACAAAGACAATTCACACAATTTGATCTACTTCAGAATCAAGTATTTTCCTTTATCAATGACTTTAAAGCCATCAGAACACCTACATGGCTTTTTACTGCAGTCTGTGGGATGCAAAATACCTAAGGGTCCAAGGTGTTGAGCTGTTTCTACCCCCTCATGACCCAGCCGTGGTCCCGCTGCCTGGGCCATCAGCTCCCGTGGGACTGAGATCCTTGGCTCTCTAAAAGTGTGTGTGAGGATTGCACTTCATCAGGATCATGAATCTTCTCTGGGTTTTCTCACTGGCAAGTTTAATTTAAAAATGGGGAAATCAGTGGCCCAGAGTGAACTAACAGCAGAATCTGAGCCTCTGTTCATTCATCTGAATTAAATAAAATAACTTTGACCTGAAACCACGCTAGCGAGGCACCTGCTTCCAGCCTCACACCCACGTGCTCTCCTGTTCCCTCACCCACACCTCCCAGCATCGTGCAAACACATTTATATACTGTGCAAACACAGTATTTATAGCCTGCTGGAATGGTATTACTTATTTTCTTGTGCACACAGGCCTAATTAACAGCTATCACTCAATTTATTCTCGATTCAAACATAATTAACAATACGCTTTAGTAATGATTTTGCATATGTCTACTAACTGCAGCCAAACTTGTCAAATTATTGCTCCATTAATTTAATTCTTCCTCTTGATTTAGGGAAATTCAATTATTGTGATGCAGTTAGTCATATAGTAAATGTTTTCAAGTTCTCTTCTGTTGCTTAGATACTCCCAAGTATTTTCTAGATTATTATAGTTTGTTGCCAAGGGAATGCATGAGCAAAAAATTATACCTTTATAAACTGTCAGGTGTACCTGACTATTCTGTACAAGTTCTGTAGCATAAAAAGCATTAGATTCATTTCAGTTGTAAATAATCTACCAAATGTCTTTTCCTCCACAATATCCTTTTACAAGGGGGAAAGGAAATGATAAAATCATTGTTGTGACTGATGTCCTTGTGTGTCACTGCCAGCCCATTGCAGGTTAGCAGGATCTTCCCCAGGCTCTGGAGATAGCAGGAAAGGAAATATTCCTCCAGAAACAAAAGAGGAGCCACCTTTCACCTCTTTTCCCTTCTGGGAGCTGGGCCTCAACAGCTGAGGCTCCCTTGGGCATGTGCCCAAAAGCTGCATTTTGGAGCACAGGGTGATCTTAGAGGCTTCTTCTCTTCACTGTGTGAGAAACCAGTGTTTTCTTAAAACCCTTCAGCTCTGCCCCCACCACTGCTGTTACACACATTCCTACTTGGCTGGTTTCAGCATATGTTTATTCAAGATTTTAACCCTATGAACCTTAGCAAAATCATGGAATTGGAACTGCTCAGATCATTAGTGAATTCTTCCTCCAGAATGGCTGGAGGGAATTCTTTCACACACTGAGCATGTCCCCTTAAGTCATTAATATGCTTGAGGACACTGTGGCTTGTGTTGTGGTTCCTGGCACGGTGTGAGTGCTCAGGAACAGAGGCAGTGTCCTCAAGGTCTCTGAGCAGGCAGCCTCTGCTACACGGGGTGACTGATGCCATTCACTTGCTAGTAAAATCCTAATTCTTTGACTCTCCTTTTTTAGCTGTATTCCTCTATTCAGCTGCCTGGAACAAGGCAAGACAGAGATGCTGTTGTCTCCCAGGACTTGAAAAGATAGCCCAGCAGCACTGTCTCTATTGATGTAGGGAGAGCTGCCTTGTGCATATTGCTGGCACTTCAAAACACACCCTGAATAAGAGAACGAGTAGGGAAGGACCATGGGGGAATCCAAGCACTAATGTTCTGCCTTGAAGAGCAGCATGTGTGAGCTGCCAGCTTTTGAAAGGGTTGTGGTCGTTTGGGGGCAATCTTCAGCCATCTACACAGCTCAGGGAAGGCTTGTTTTATTCAGGAGAGCTGAGGACTGGGGTCTGCGTTTTCTGAGTGAATAGGCCTCTTAAAATCTCCCTTGATGCATAAAATAAATGATATGTGCCTATGCTGTCATCATTTGAGTGAAAAAGACCTGGTTCGAAACTCCCCCAGCTCCCACTGATGCTTGCAGAGCTCCAAGTCCAAGAGGCCTGTCTACACTGCAGTTTGTGTCAGTTTATGTAGCAATAAATCAGCTTTGTCCCATAGATAAAGCCCCTCTTAAACCATGTCTTGTATTTAGTTTCCCTATCAATTAAAAGTAAATCCATGTAAACTCCTACACAGTTTCCAGATAAAGACTTGAGGTAATTAAAGTAAATTGATCTAGAAGTAACCAGGTCTCTCACATACAGACACACGTACACATTTGGATGTTATATATCAGGAATACAAAAATGGTGGGAGTGCACAGGGAACAAAATTCAAAGGGAAAAGTGTTCCAAGAGCTCTAAATTTGGCAGGGTGCAGAAGGCAGAGCGTTGGGCAAAGGAAAATCAAACTCTAAGGTTGTTTTCCAAGAGTTCTGATGAAATGATGCCTGACTGAGCTGTTTCCCATGAATCCCCCACCTGGTGCATCCTCGTTACAGATTGCTCTGGAGATGAAGCTGCCTTATCTGTGCAGCGCTGCTCACACATCTGGTGCTGGAAAATTACCCATCCTAAACTACAAACAAAAGTTGTCTTGCATCTTAACTTGCTTATAAATGTGTAATTCTTGCTGAAACTCTAAATACAAAGCTCTGGCATTTGAGCATAAGAGCTCAAGGCCTGTCATCCTCCTGAAGGCATCCAGAGGGGCCCAGTCAGGGCATTCCTTTGGGCATTTTGTGATGTTCTGCACAAAGCATATGATGAACCTTGGCTGGTACTAAAGCTGTCCCCAAACAGGGTGGCACAGGAAGGGGCACTGCTGGGAGCTCTGTGTGGGCTCTTGTTGCTGGGATGACATTGGTGGCATTTCAGTCTCACCGCAGAGTCCTTCCATCAAAACTAAATAAGATCTTAAGCTTTGCTTGGAGCTGAAAATGTCACAAGAAGTCGGAGTAGAGTGGTGCCTCTTTCCTCAGTAGAAAGAGCCTAATTCCAGATGATCTTTGAGTCCAAAACCAGGGGTTTTTTTTACAGGAAAACCCGCATGTTAATTAGCTGATTGTAAATGTACGGATCTGCAAAACTCTGTGTTTGCCAACAATCCCCACATCTCCTGTACTGACAGGAGACATTTCATTAAAAAAATTTACCAAGGAATTTTGAATCATAAAGAACAAAAAAATATTTAGACATCATGAAATATTTTATTTCAAATCAAGCTCCATGTATGTGGACTAAATTGCCATGTGATCTCCATTGTTTTTAGGCAAATGCATTTGCCTAAATTCATAGTTCCTGTGTGCCTGTGCTAACAAGGGGTGAGTGGCCACTTGACTTGTACAAGTAAATACACCCTCCATTTTTCAGCCATGTTGTTCAGGGCAAGCTGAAAATTTACTCTAAATCTGATTTAATGCCTCATAAGCCTGGTTTGTATGTGCTCTGCTATAAATGATCATTGACTGAGTATTCAAAGCAGGAAACCAAGTGATCTATACATAAAGAATGACCATTGATCTTCACAAGGGGCCCTTCCTTCCCTGTGCATTCTGAATGCTTTATCTGGTACAAATCCTCAGCTGTAAACTCTGGGTTTAATTCTCCTCTCACAACAGTGTAAATCAGAAGTAGTAGCTCTGCTGAAGCCAGTGAATTTATACTGCAGTAAATCCACCATGAGAAGAGAATCACTTGATTCCCCATTGGCATCAGTGAGAAGAGCACCAGGCTCCATATAAATAAATGGCAAGAGGCTTCCTTGAGTCCATTCCACTTGACAGAAGTTATTTGATAAATACATTTTAATGAGGTCTGTTTAGGCTGTGTTACATTTCACCTGATGTTTATATGGTAATGCTTAGAAACTGGTTTACTGCGTGAAATATAACATACTTTGATGCAGTCATCTATATGTATATGTGAGAACAGGAGGTTGGATGTGCCACATATGGAGAAAATTTACAATTTAGGGTTCCCAAATGGCATCTTTACATAACTGTTGGAATACTAAGAGAAGCTGAATAGCTGTAGTGGTAAAAAAGATAAAGAGAATCATAAAGCTAATGATAAATAAATACTTGCACACACATGCCACACAATAGTCACTAATTCAATGTTAGAAGCGAGGAACAGCTGCTAGTTCTACTTCCCATAATTAAAAAAAAAAATATATATATAAAAGAATTTAAATATGGCACAGATTTTAATCCCTTCCTGTATTTTGCAGGTATTGTTAAATATTCCCTGAAGTTATACTTTCCACTATATTTTTTAGCAGTAAGCAAAAGTTTTTCCCTTTAGAAGTCTGTGGATTCTGTGAAGTGACAGGTTTTGCTGTAAATAGGATTTTGCTTTAGAACAATAAAGAGGCAATTCCCTAGTTATCAATGCACCATATTGCAGGGATTGCAGAGGCCTCAGATACCGGGGCTCTTGGCAAAAATAACATCCTTTGACAGCAATTTGAAAGCAGCTCCCTTGCATGTCAGAGACAGTGTGAACCCACAGCTGCACAGGCTTCAGCAAAGACAATTTTAAAACAACTTTCTAGATTTAGCTCTCCAGCTAAATAGATTTAGCCAATTACCTGCCAGGGGGATCACATTGTTTGTGGCTCCAGGGCTGTCTCTGCCTGCATCAGCTCCAGGTTCTCTGGCTGGGAATATCAGGCAGCAGGGACAGGCTCACTGTTGATATCATTTTGTTTCCCTGGAATGTGTTTAAGTGGAAGCAGAGCTGGTTTGGTACCAACACCTCATGAAAAAACAAAGGTTTCAGCACCAAGGTTGAGCTGGAGATGTCCTGCACATCTTGGTGACAGGGAGCCAAGCACAGGGAAGAGGGGACAGAGGCCTTTGGGATCTGAGGGATGTGTCAGTGTGGATGCAAAAAAGTGTCCTCCTTTATCCCCCCAAAACACTGCACCAAGAGAGTTAAAATAGAAGAAATTTTCAACTCTGCAATATGGAAATGTGGGAACCTCCAGCTGAAAATGGAATCTTAAGCAACCCCTGAGATGTTTACAAGAAAGGAGAGGCTCCATCTGTGAATTTATCCTAGAAAAGGGAATGCAGTATATTCCACAGGGCTGAGCATGACAGCTCTGTGGAATTACCCATATATTAACATTTTGTACAAAGAAGTCAACGCTTTGATTTTTGTCTCAATTCCTGTTGAATCATGTTGCATCTCATAGTAATAACAGTAGTTTTCAGATACCATTAACATTTTTTGAAGCAACTGTTTAATATCCAGGGCTTCTTTTTTGTCTGATTTATCAGTATCATGCGTTTAGGGGGGCTTCAGGGGCAATGTTTGTTTGTGCTCCAATACACACAATCAGGAAAGATCTTTTTCTTGACAAGCCAGCTCCTCCCTGTTCACTTCTAGAGCTTTCATTTGAAACCAAACTGTCTAATCTTTCTCTAAAAATTGTTTACCACTGTTTTATCATCACTTGCTTTCATAAATGCTGTCAGTGCACACGATACCCTCTCTACTTCAGAACCTGCTTATAGCTGTGTGTTCACAAAGGTGATAAAATACATTTGATTTCCACTGAAACAAGCTTGAGAGCCCTGTTTATAGAATATCTCTTACAGTCACATTAATTCCATTTTGTGGAAATTAAGCTGGGAATTCCAAACAAAATAATAATCATTCTGTCCAGCTGGGGTGAAGGTTGAATCTTAGAGTATAATCAGGTTCCAGAAAATGGAAATACGCCATGTCATAAGTAAGAAACTGTCTGCATAGTAAATACTGTAATTAAAAAATTGATTAATATTACTACAATTAATTAATACCAATCAGAATTAATTCTTCCCTGCTGCATACTCTTAACCTGTAAGTGCAGTACATGCAGTTTGAAACTTTCAGTGAGCCCACTGCAAAGCTACATTGAAATTCATAAGATGTAACTTTTGTCATCAGTGTCTAACTTGTTTTTGTTGCTGTACGGTGTGTCTGTACCATCATCTGCAAAACCAGCCCACAGCCATCCCCCTCACAAAACTGAGCCCAGGATTATTCTGCTTAACCTTGGAGGATAGAGGAGATGTGTCACGGGGCTCTGATGCTGGTCAGCACCAGTATGGCACCACCTTCCTAGAGAGAGCGTTCCACAAAGAACAGCTCTTCCAGGGGCGATGGCGAGCCTCCCTGGACAGCGAGTGATCTCAGCAAATGTAGCGATTTCTCAGCTACAAGTGATTCCAGCTCTCGTGATTCAGCTCTTTGTGGAATCACCCGAGGCAAACTCGGGGACAGGGAGACAGGAGCTCTGTATGGCAGTTCCGCAGGGAGCTTTTATTGTCCAGCAGTCCCCGTGAAGGGGAGGCTGGGGACAAAGACTCCCTAATTTTGGGGCAGACTCAGGGTCTTTTTATGGGAAAGGCAGGGGATGGGGTAGAAACCATTTAGCCAACTGGGTACAAGGTATTACCATAAAGCAGCAAGGCATGCAGGGGTGGTTCACTTTGTCACCAGGACCCAGAGGAAGGTTGCTTATCCTGGGTAGAGTCTTTTTGGCCTCAGGCCTCTCTCCTCCAAGGGAGTGCAGAGAGCTCACAGCCCTCCCCAGAGATGGGTCAGAGAGGAGCTTGGACCTCGCCGTTGTTTTGTTGGCCCCTTTCCCTGGCTGGGGCTGTGTCAGGGCTCTGCTGCTCCTCTGGAAGGGGCTTTATCAGCTCCCTGTTGTAGCCCACAGTGAGGCATCATCCCACCTCTGCCACCACCAAAGACCTGCTGCTCCTGGTAGTGTGAGCCTGGAGAGTGGAGCTTCCAACCTGCAGCTCTCCCCCTGATCCCTGCAATAGATCTGCAAGTGCAGAACTGGAAAATAAACCCCAAACCACCAAGCTGCAGCTCTTCCTAAAGCCTAATGATAATCCTTTGTAGTGTTTGTGATTTGAACTATCACTAACAACTGCATCAGTAGCAGAGACCCTGAAGATAGGCTGGTCACAGATCAGAAGGATATCAGGAAACATGAAGAAGCTCCTTAATTTCTAATCCTTTTTCAGCCTTAATCTTCTTTTTTATAGTAAGATCTGGCATTACACATTTTCTGCACACATGCTTTCTAGATGCTGTAGATTAAGTCTTAGGTCTCTGATTTGCTGGAAGCAGCGTGTTGTAGGTTAGCTCCTACTGCAGCCTCATGCTGGAATGCCCAGGATTATTCTCTGTGGGCTGATATATTGAGCTAAAATATTCATTGAAAGTATGTGAAGCCATCCAGGATTTTAATCCATGCTTTGTTCTGTGTTTCACAAGGGTTTGTTCAATCTCTTTGCCATAGCTGGGGCTGTTTTATTTGTGCATTTATTCCAGAATTTAACTTAAAAATAGCAGTGCTGGGATGGGGGGCAGGAGGGTACTGAGTGAATATCTTGTGTCCAGGAATAAGAATAAATTATTCTGTAGATATTTTGAGTATAAATTGTTATAATCAAGAGGTGGGGCTTTTTTTTTTCCTTACTAGCAATTGATAAAATATTTTCTAATTTATTTTGTGAATACATAAAATAAGTGCAGAGGCCTCTTCTACCACCCTAACAAATAGAGAAGCAATAAAGGTAGCCACCAAGCACCCTCCTCCCCCCTGGAGCAGAATCTGAAGTCTTTCAATTTGGGACATTTGAAACCTATTTTAGAGAATTCTGCCCCTATCAGATTCTGTAGCAAAGTAGTTTTCAGGATCCTAGAGAAGAACCATAATTGGCTTTTTTCCCATGCTTTCAAGAGAAACTTCTAAATTTCCCTATGGTTAAGTAGGAATTTTCCATCAAGGTAGAGTTTTTTTAATAAGGACTTAGTCAAATTTAACAACTATCTGGACAACTATCACCTGATCTTGCTTCTGACACTTCCAGTAGGAGAGTTCCAGGCTGTAACCACAGTAGAGAACGGAATGTTCATCCCTTCAAACTCGGGAACGAAGGTAGGTCAGTGCTGACAATGTGTTTTAAATTGTTCCTGCCTCAGATGCTCTTGCAGCACTACCAGATCCACATTTAGATAAGAACTTCTAATCTGTGCCACTGCCTTGGTGGGGAGAAAAATGTGTTCAAGTAGCTGGGATGCAGCACTATGCTCTGGAAGTGAAAGGCTGGATGTTCACTGAGCATTTCCTGTTGGGTAGAACACACACATCCCTGTGCTGCACACTTTCATCAGGATTTAGATGAGTTTCAGACAGAAAATGGCAGAAAGTATTCAATTCTTCTACAAACAGCAAGAATAGAGACACAGAACAGACAATGAGTTTACCCAGAAGAGCAGGAGACACTTGAGAGCTCCCCACATGAGTTTAACTTCCTGAGGAACACAGGGACAGATACCACATGAAAAGCAGACTTAGAATTATGACTATCCCATATGTATAGGACAGTAAAAAAAGAGATCAAACTAATCAATTCACTGGAAGGTGGAGGAAAAATCTCTTTGCACAATTACAGATAAAAACATTAGGATTCACATTTTCCTAATAGCCTAAGGGACGTATTTAGGAGTTTCTGAGGGATTATTAGAAACCTAGAATGTTATGACTAACACAATTCTGTTTACTTAGCACTTCAGAGAAGGAGGTCATGTCAGCTAAGGTGCCTGGATAGGGGAAAAAGTTGTCCTAGATCAGGATTTCTGTGACTTGGAGCATGTGTGGAGCACTCCAGGTCATGTGCTTTCAAGGCAGGGATTCATCCTCTGGCAGCTTCTGGAAACAGTTGGGAATCAGGGGGAATTAAGTCCCATCTGTCACTTTGTGCCTCATTTCAGGGTGGTGGCCCAGACTTTGAGGAACACTGGCCTCGGGTGTAGATATTTTATCTTAGAGGTTTGACTGGTTTGACTTTGCTTTGCTTTTGTGAGACAAGACATACGATGAAAGGCAGGGATTTAGGAGTATTAACCTTTTTTTTCAATATATAAATGAAAAAGACAACAAGCAACAGTATTTAAACCAATCTGAAATCCCTTAAAGGTGATTTAGCCATAATATTTCTATTCAGGTTTTTCCTCAATACCTACTACTAAGTTGTCAGTTATCAGCTTGTGTGTATCACATTTTATTCAGTAATCCCTCAGTGCTTCTCTTATGCTTCAGCATCTATAAATTTGTGTTTCAAGTTGGGGTTTTTTTATGCTATGAAAGCATAAGCTGGTATGGAAAAAAGGAAAAAAAACAACAGAAAAAAACAGAAAACAAACAAACAAACAACAAAAAAAAAGTTTTTTAAAAGAGCTGGAATTATACCCTGAATACGTATCTCTGACATGACATGCAAATAGCCACCTATGTACTTGGATAATTGTATAGATGCTTTGAGTCCCCTAATGGATCCATATGTATGTACAAACCAACAGTTTTAATACACAAGCTGCACCCACTCTTGAGGTGGAAACTTGGAAACAGAAGAGTCTTTTTGATATTCTAACTGGCACATTTTAGGATGTTTTACCCTACATGGATTTTGTTATAGTCTGAGGTGTACAAGAATTTTCTGTTGTTTCCATTTTACTTGTTTGTTTTTTTAACGGCTGTGCCATCACCACATGAACCTTCTGCCCAGAGAAATCCACAGCCACTCAGCTGTGTAGGGCAGACTGATTGAAGACACCCTGACACTCCTGAACATCTGCAGAGGTTTCATATACTGAGAGAAAAGTAAATTCCAACAGTGATGAAAAATATTTCTGCAATTATAGGCAACTTTTTTAATGTTCCAGTGTTGACCCATTGGATTGCATGGCTGTGGGGTTCCCACCACCTTTCCTCTGTGAGCCAGAATGTCATCTGGAATTATTGGGCACTTTGGCCTAGTGTTCTCATTGCAAATGAATGTCAACAATGGACAGATAATGGATTAGAGCTGCAGCAAAAACTTCCCTTATAAATTCAGCCCTTTGCCAAGTCTGTTGATGCCCTACTTTCAAGACTGTCATAGCAAGCAATTCTGGACACTCTCTGTTTATTGAAAACAGAGTGCTAAAATCAATACAGCAATATCTTGTTGGAGAAAATTCAATTCATCAATAGGTTTGTCATTTTAAAGATGATTAAAGACTTGTTTATTAGGCATCATCTAGGCTTCAGTAATAGTTGGTATGAAAATAATAGGACATAAGCCACATTAGACTTACAAATCTTTCAATTACATCAGGGAGAGGACATTTTTCTTTAAGCAAAGGGCTGGAAGCATTTCCTATCTTTACTTCAGCCTATATTAGTCACCAATTACATACCAAAACCTGCTGCTGCTCACAGATTCCAGTGGCTCAGGGGCAGCAGAATCTGTGTATTTAAAACCCTTAAAAATACCAAGTGTGCTGAAATTTTCATTGGACTCTTGGAAGGAATATTTATTCTGATCTGCAGGTGTTAATTTCTGAAAGCTCCAGTTCAGCTTCTGCCTAAGCACTGTCTAATTAGCATGAATATAAGCACATTTAAAGTATCTTCCTCTTCTGCAGGCAAGAACAGCAAACCTGAGTGTGAGAAGGAACTCTAAAACTCATTTTCATCAGGGATAAAGAGAGGAAGGTTGTCTTTACACTGTCAGTAAGATGTTCAGCACCTCTCAACTCCTCAGTTTTAACTAATCCCAAATAGGACTGTGAGCGCACAAGTGCTTGTGCAAACACCCAGAGCTGGGGAGGATCTCCCTACACAGGCTTTTGAGAGCATCCAGCCCCAGCTGGCCACAAAGGAGGAAAAAAGGTATAAAAAACAGGAGGAAAAGCAAGTGCTGATAAATAGGATTGTGGATCCATAGCTGAATTTGGACTATTTTAAAAGAATCTTCCTGGGAAGATAATACAAATGAACTTGTCAACAAGTTTCAGAAGTGAAACATGCCTAAAACTCTTAGAATACAGGTGACAAAATACTTCTTAAAAATGAACTTTTCTGTGTGAAAAGCTGAGATTCTCTCTAGTCTAGATTGTATCCCTATTGGAAAAGCATTTTCATATGCTGATTCCTAGCTAACTTTATCCCATAACCCCTTTCTCTTTTCCTTAGGGATTCTTTTGCAGAGCCAGATAAATCTGTACTTTGTAAGTAAAGCAACCAAGAAAACAGAGGGGAGTTGGTGCCAAATTGGCACAGTAGAAAAATTGATTTTCTAATAGCCTTTTTCAGAATAATTTCTCACCATTTCTTTAGTATTTGAACTTATGGAAAAGTGTCTTTCACTCTGCATGGAATAAGGCATGTGTGGGAATGATGTAAGAGGACAAAGGTTCTTCTTGGTATCCAGAGCCTTGGTTTTGGTTACTTGTAAAAATATTGATTTACACAACTGCAGCATCCATGGAGCTGTACAGGAGATCAGAATGTGGAACAAAAGACTGGCTCTTCCCCCATAGCCATGCAATCCATAAACACAGCAGGGAATGGAGAAAAAAACAACCAACTAAACAAAAAAACCCAAACCAACCAAACATAAAAGCAAAACAGGAAAGAATAAACACAAAATCTCTCGACCAAGTTAAGCAGAGGAGTGATCCTAAGTGAATATGGAGCTCAAATTCATGCTGTAACCCAAAATTCCTACTCTTCTCTCCACCTCACATTGTGCATTGTCAGGGGAAAAAAATTAAGAGTTTTGGCAGAGAGGGAAGTGTCAGGAATAGGTTCAGGATAGGGGTTGTTTGTTTTTCTTTTATTTCTACCTCTTCTGCAGTTCTACTGTTTTCTCAACATAAAAAGTACACAGATGCTTTTGAGGCATACAAAATGGGAACAGTAAAACAGTCCTCTGTTAAACTGAAACAGTAATATTTGCAGCTGGAAAGGCTAATTTATTCACCTTCTTTAAAGAAATAGAAAAAGCAAGCCAGGACAAAACAGCTCTCTTGTGCTCAAAAAACCAAAAAATCCCAGTGAAATATGCTACTAGGCAGAAAAACTCATGATTTTTGCATGCCACAAAGGATTTGCTTTGACACATAATGAATTTTATTGAGGTCAAATTTCAAGTTATCTAAATACTAGTTTACCTCCAGAGATACAGGACTCAGGAAATTATTTTGCAATAATTATGCATCTTTTCCTTGGCACTGTTTTGAGAAGCAGTGAATATTGTGAATAACACTGCTCTCAAAAACTTGCTAAAAAGAGCTGATAAAACTTTTGTCTCTTTCATGGCTAAAAAGCTGAGTTTATAAACTCTGCATTTCCACTGATGTATAATTTCAGTAAAGCATCACCATGCTTCTCTGGCTACACCATAGCTCAGACACTGCAGTTTTCATTAGGATCAGTTCATGAAATGTTGTGGCTGGAGTGGGCACAAGATCACAAAAAACTGCAGCAGTCCCTTCATTATTTTAGAGAGTTTATGAAAACTTAACAGGCCTAGAAATTAGAACATCCTGGCAGCAAAGGAACCAGGGAAATAAAACTACAACAAGTGGTGTTTTCTAGCTTTTGTAAAATTGAATCATTAACCTTAATAACGGTGTGTTTTGGCTGTGGAGTAAAACAGATGAGCTTTGAGGGCACATCCTTTACCCTGGGCAGGAAGCTCTGTGATTCTCAGGCACGCAGATCTGCTGCTCTGGGTACACAACAGCAAGAAGGGTTTTTTATTAATCTTGGCCTGTGTGTGAGGACATTTTTCTCCCCCTTTCTATTAACAAAGTTAGTAAAAAATAAAATACTCGCTTCTGTAGATGTGTATGTAGAGATATATCCATGTAAAGATATATAGATGCAGGTAAATAAAGCAGTGAGTGCATTAATAACCTGCACAACACTACAGCATTACTTAGCCTGAAAGATACTTCTCAAACTAATTTAGCACAGCCTTTTTGCTAATGCTATGCACAAATAGTAAAGCAGAAGACGCACCAACAGTTTAAAAGAGAATTTAAATCAATCAACTGGCTATATCTCATCCGCTCAGCAGGGAAGGATGTGTTAGAAATGAATGTACTGAAGAAAATGTAGAAGCAAAATCAAGATCATAGAAAGCTGGAACACATTTATTAATATGCAGTTGATCAAATGAGATTTAAGCATTGAATGTCTAAGCCTGTCTTGCTAGATGGTAAACATAAGGAAATTAAAAGACACTAATTTCAATATACATCCTATAAATTTCTGTCTGATCTTGATTCCATTGGGAAACCTCTGGCTTTTCAAGCAAAGACCTCTCTAAAAGAAGAGCTCTGAAATCAGGCAGCTCCAAAGGTCAGTGCATGTCAGTGTAACCCACTAAAAAGGAACTCAGGCCCTCTGGATTTTAACATACTCAATTTTAACTTTTGAACCCACATAAAAAATGGAAAGAGAAATTTTTCATTGATCTGGATTTCTCACAAATTTGTTGGCTTCTCTACCATTTACAACCTTTTGAATATTTATGTAAGCCTTCAGATTTTGGAAAGGCAGCTCTTTTGACATTCCTTTAGCAGGGACAAAAATTATCCTTAACACAATTTTTAATGCAGATTCTTCAAACAAAACCAAACTAAAATCTCTTTATAGATTGCAAGACTAAATTAGGGTAATGAGTTCTCCAAACCCCAGTTATTCCTTTAATTACTCATTGACTTAGCCCATTTCTAAACTAAGGTTAATCAACTAAGAGGAGCATGCAAATATAATTTTTCCCTCCTTCATATAATGCTTGTGACTGTCACAGCACAGGATGAGAGCTGTCATCAATGGTACAAAAGTGGCTGTGGAGACACAGGATTGTGAACAGCTGAGTTCTGCAGTCAGTGAAAGTCTGTCTTAGAATGCCCTAAAGTATCTTTTTTTACTCACAATGGAATATTTCAGATTAAGGAGAGCACGATTTCACAGCAGAGCTGGTGTCAGCATGCCCAGCAATTATTAATACACGACACCATAAATTTGGCTGCATCTGCTTTAGGCTCCATAGTTACTAACAAGCAGAAATCATTGCATTAATGGAGTAGTGGAAACACAATGAAGCACTTTATTATCCCTAAAAGGCAGCATGTGGCACATGGGCTCTGTGGGGTGTTCCCAGTGTCCTTGGAGCAATTTCATTCCTTCCCATCCTATGGCACGTAATTATCGCAAGGCTAACCGTGACCCTTGCGGGTCCTCTATTAAAATTATATTTTGCTACAGAATGGAGTATACATTATTGAAGCACATTATTTTGATCACTGAAATTTGACATATTGTGCTCATTAGCCAGTAAGCCTGAATATTTAATTTATGAGGTTAACGCCACATTTTTTACAGGCCAGTCACTTACAGGAAGTAAACAGGCAAAACCGCAGAGGAGTGAATGGGAAAAGTTCCTACTGAAAATGGTGCTTTAAAAGCAGAAAAAAGTCTCTCATGCCATATGCTGGTAGATGACACATTACATTAGGCAGGTAAATGGGTTAATTGGGCTCATTAACATCATTTCCTTTTTAAAACTTTTCAACTGAGAAGATGAAAAGATTATGTTAATCTTTACACTTCTCTCTTACATTTTACATTTTTCACACGGGCCTTTTTTAATCAAATATTGATGATGATGCCTGTTGTTCTTCAAAGCCCAGCAATTAGATTGCAGCTCCCTCCCAGTAAGTGGTGTTTTCTTATCTTTATTTCCCTTCTCTCCACATTTTTTTTTCATAAACACAACATAAGGTCCATTGAATTCTTGCCAGAAAAGCCACTGTGGATGTTTTATCTGATGGTCAAGCAACCTGCAGAGCCTGAATCCCCCAAACCCTTCTTGAGCAGTGGAACAGATCCCACAGTTCTGTCCCACAGCTGAATCCAAGGCACGGATCCTGAATTAAAGGCACGGATTACAGCCGTGCCACATAAACCAGATGAGTTTTCCTTTTCTTCCTGGCTGTGGCAGTCCCTGTGGCATACAGGTAAAGGTTGTGTGGGATGGGTGGACGCTGCTCTCTGCTGGCAGCAAGGAAAGCATGCAGGAAAAAGGAAATTTCCCCTAAAATTACCTTCAAAAATAAAGCATTTCCACAATTTCTTTCCATAATGTTGCATACAGTGATTAAGCATAAATATAAAGGCAGGGGAAAGGTATTAGATAAAATTACTCTTCAAATGTACAAATATTTATTAAAAGCACCTAAATAAAACTGGATCTTCTGTAGAAAATAATTGCTTAAATACAATTTTGAAAGTTCTTTTTTGTACATATATCTCCATACACACATAAAATACCTCAGGACAAGGATAAAGATCTCAAAAGTTTGGAAAATTGATAGAATAACTGTCTCCTATTTGAATATGGCAATCTCTTCTTTAAGAGAAGACTTCAAAACACAACACCCTTTAAAGAACTATTAAATAACTTAGAATAAGAGCTCAATAAAACCATTTTATTTTCCAGCTTGGGCCCCCTCTTAACAGCAGCCAGAGGAATCACCACCATAAAACTACTCCTAAAACTAACTGGATGCCATAAGCACAATATTAAGAGAATGCATGTTCTCATGGAGCCACTGCTGTGAAATAAAGGAATATAATCCTGCTGCAGAGAGCAAAGCAGGTTGCCCTGGCAGGTTACCTTTGAAATTCTGGTTTGGTGCAGTGCTTCCTCACTGTCCCTAAAGTCAGATTTCAGATCACAGACCTGAAGTCTATGTAAACTCTGCTTTCAAACCCTGAAGCAGCCTCTGCTTTGCACAAGGGAGGTGAAGGTACTTGCTACAGTCCAGTCAATTTAAATCAGGGAGGACAAAACTTTATATCACAGGATATGGTCAAGATACTGTGAACAACCATCAAAACAACCCCATTAAATGAAAGGAACTTACTTGAGGGACTGAGAAAAACATGATTCAGTTTATCACTGCACGTAGAAACTCAAGTTCAGATGACATTAGCCAGAGAGTGAAATTTTCCATAGGACAATTCTTCCTGTCAGGAAGAAAATGAACCACCCTGGCAAAGATGTTGACGCACTCCAGTGAGACAAAAAAATAATTGCACATTTATTTTTGCATTTTTTCGCTTTGAGATCCACAGATGGGGGATGCTATGACCAATTTAATGTTAGTGTTAATGCTTTAATGTTTCATGGAGCACCTGTCCCTCCATGGAGCTGCTCAGGGAGCAGAATTGAGCAGAAACAGAGCTGAGCAGAAATCCAGTGGCATGTCACAGGTTCCTTGGGATCCCCATGGCACTGCTGCCATTGCTGAGGGGCAGAAACCAAAGGTAAATGGCAAAGTGGTTCAGGTGCTGCTCACAGAGGAGGAGAGCCCACCACTTCCACCCCTCCCAGAGCCTGCAGAGCTGCTTTCCTATTCTGCTGGAACACTGGACTCCAGGAGGAAAGGATGGAAAGACCAGGCAGCAAATTATCAAAAACTGGTTATTGCAGCACATAAAACCAGGGCACTACAACTCCTACAAAACACAGCTCAAACCTTGGTGATTTGTTTCCCTCCAAGGCACTAGGCCTTCTTTGGACTGTATCTGTTTTCATCCTAAAGAAAGGAACATCTAATATTGCAGATAAGATCCAAGGACACCAGAGCAGGCAGCCATACACAATTGATTTTCCTGCTCCCTTACATTCAGTGCTGCTCCACTGGCAGGTACTGATACAAGTTTAAAAATGTTCTTGGAACTAATCTTCAGCCCACTTTTAACTTGAATAAATCCAAAATGTACTATTTCACTATTTGTAAAGGCCCCAGGAAGCAGAGGGCTTGTGCTACCCCTTGAAGGTGACAGTGAACTGCAGATGTAGCATGGAATTGAAAGGCAAAGCATCCATCATCCCCTTTCCTCTTGCATTCCCTGCTCACATTTCTAGCATGGCTTCACCCTGAAACAGGTTCCTTTTCTCCTGCTTGGGGTTTTGAAGGCTATTTTAACAGAGGCTGTAATGTAAAGATGTAGGCCACAAAAGAAGATCTGAAAAATACTTAGTTCAGGACTAGTTGTGGAAGAAAAGATGAAGGGAACAAGATACACATTTAGCTGGGACAAAACAAAAATGTTTCCACAGATGCTGGGTTGAAGAACAGCATTGAGGGGAAAAAAAAAATGTTTCTGGACTGTTTTGTATGGGGCTTTTTTTGTTTGGTTTGGGGGGGTTTGTGTTTTTTTTATTATTGTGGGTTTTTTCCTAATGCTCATAAGGTCTGTAGCATTTCAAGATAAACATGCATCAAGGAGATTGTGTTCCTTGGGTGTGTGTTTTTACTGACTTTGCTTGTGTTCCACCTTTCAAAGAGCAGAATTGGGACTTTTTCTGTGGTCACAGGGCCAACTTACACAGAGCTACCACAGGAGTATTCAGATCTTACTGAGAAATGAATTATGGAATAGATCAGCAGCCTATGCCCGTGTGGATGTCTTGCATCAAGATAAAGATAGAGAAAAATGCTGCAGGGGAATTATGTGCACAAAGCCCTGTGAAGCAAGAATTAAAAGTAATGAGATTAAATAGAAAATAACTACATCAGGAATATGTGACATTATATGTTAATAAATTAGTTAAAGCCTACCAAAGTTGAAATGTTCCATAATTGAGATTGAAGCCCATGAGAGTGCTCTCTTCTGCTTGGGGATTTTGCCACAGGTAATATTACCTGTTTGGAAATGTTTCTAAATCTGTGAGGAAAATGGGGTCAACTGAGAATGTGGTCTGATCATTAACTTGGACGATTTTGAACTTCTCTGTTTTCTCAGACCAGTTTTATGGATGATTTAATATGTTTTCTTTACTGCAGTCTCATTTCTAGCGCATAAGATAAATGTGAATATTGATCTTTCTTAAAAAGAGGAGGTCAATATTTAGTGCTTATTTCTTCCCCAGGTTTGTTTGCTGAGTTTTCATCTTTGTGTAACTTTCAAGTCAAACACACAGAGAACAAAGCAGAGCAAGAAGCAGCACAAAGGCCACCACACTGAAGCACCTGAGATCCATCTGACAAATCAAGGAAATAGTTATATATATCATAACAGGTCTTTTATATGAGCCTTTTAAACTACCCTATAATATTTTATCCAGTCCATGTATAAAATATCAACGCTGTGCTTCCTGGAGTAGCAGAGACTGTTGACTGTACCAGGATAAGGCCACATCTTTCCCATAAGGTGCCCATTCTCCATACTGTTTATTTTGTAGGGGAATGTACAAAATGCAGAACATACTTCCTTGTTAACTTTTGCACCTGCAGCCTTTTGTAAGGCCACATGCAAGTCTGCTTTCCCCAAAACCAACTTTGTTTGATGTTATAAAATGAGTCACCATCACTTTAAAGGCTCAGTACTATAAACATGGAGAATCTTTCTCTTATCAGTAGTGAACAAGATCAGAATCTCATTTTCCTGCAGTAGCAGTTAAAACTGCACGTAGGGAAAAGAAATTGTTTGCTCTGCAAAAGGCATTTGTGGGTGTTGAGCTTGCAAACAGAGGGTGAACACATTTAAGTGTTTCTGTGTCCTAACTGTAAATGGTTATACTTGAAATGTACACCCGTAAAGGTGGTAAGATTTTGGGGTTGTGTATAAACCAGACAATATCCTGAGCTGCAAGAAAGAAATTCACACAGTGTTATGATGGTCCTTCCCATGATAGAGCACAGCCAGCTATAGAGCATGGCCAAGTCACAGAGTCTCCTCACAAAAAAAAAAAAATGTTCCTCAATGTGTCAGCCTTTTCATTCAGCTGTAATCTCAGTACATGGGAAATACAAGACCCTACTTAGAAATGGGCTTGTCCTGACAGCGCAGTTTGGTGCTGATTCTCAAGTGGTCTCTGCAGCTCCTCTTTCTTTGGCCACACACAACAGTAAAACCAGTGCTTCCCTTAAACCTAAGAAGGACATAAAAGGTCAAGGCCTTTTATTTTTCATATTGAAGATTTTGGATTTTGTCCTGCCTGGTGCCCAGTCTGTGCCCATGCAGGAGAATTTTAGTCTCACTTCAAGTGTTCACCCCTCCCCTCAGGTCAGAAATGAGGCACCTCAGATGCTTCACTGCTTTCCTGGTATTCCCCATCTACAGGTATGCAGGGAAATTCTGGTTCCAGAAAGTCAATACCATGTCATTATGAGCGCTGCATTTTTAGGAAGGGGGAAATAAGAAAGACAAATGTTACTCCTGCTCATGAATTTGCCTCTTATCATTTCCCCTCTCTGATCTGCGGAGAGTGAATTCATGTTAGGGGTTATTTGGGTCACTTTTACTTCGAGAGAGAAAATAATGATAACCTCATTTGAGATTTATGCCAATTTAAGTAAGAAAATGGATTCTGAGTATTTCTCACAGCTGCTAAATTTAACTGAGGGTTCAGTGAAGCGTGAGCTTCCACATGTGACTAAGAGGCTGTAACCATTTTCCCCTTTGTTTTTAAACTACATTTGTTACTTATGATTAGCGATTTTGTGTCATTTGTATGCAGTGTACTGAAACTGAGTTCAATAAACTGACCTTCTTCCACCTATTAAGCTAAACTTGGTACTTAATTGTTATGCATGCAAAGTCAAGTAGAAAAAGTAAGGATCATTTATAAATAAAATCATTGTGGTTTATTTGCACTGAACAGGAATATCTGTCTTTATGAATTTTCATAAGAAATTTATTACTGCTTATTTTGAATCGGAATAAACCCCAAAAAAAATAGAACATCTATATCAAAGTGTAAAGAACCACAACAATCAAAAGCTGTTTAATCTCCTCCATTTAGTTCTAGTGCACAGTCTGTTCAGTGTAACTTTTTACAACATACTGTGCAAGAAAACAGGTCATTTAAACTCAGTAATTAGTATTACAGATAAAATGGCACTGCAGCAATGTTAATTACCATAGTACTGATGTAGTATAGGATATAAGACATAATAGTCATGTCTTTAATTTTAAATTGAAGTGCAACAAAGCATATTATTGCTACACTTCTACTTCTTAAATTAAATGAATGTTATTCAAGTGTACATTTGTATCCATGCAGAATGTTTTAAAATAAATCATAATTCTACTTTAACTCAAACTGGTATATTTGACTTTCTAATGGCATAAATTAAAGAACTTCTTGATCTAAAAACTTTTTCTAAGACAGTGGAAATCATGACAGAACTATATCCATATGAAAAATTTCCAGAATAATTTTCTTTTTCATTACAGCAGCTGTAAATCACTTTGCAAATGAAGCACAACATTCAGCCTTTTTAAAAATAAAGATTAATCTCAAGGAGCTGTTTGACGTATAGTAGGAACTAGACATATATAATCAAATTGGAATTAATTCTGCACTTCTCTGGCTAAAAGATCTGGCAATTGTACACATAAAATATTCATAACAAAACAGACTTGTGTGGGAAGACAGTGAAAGTTTTTACCTGCAGCTCCAGGAGGAGTAGAGTTCCCTTTTAATGAATAATTGCATCTCCGCTTTTTGCAGCACCTTTAGTTTTGAGTAACTTTGTTATAAATATTAAAAGAAGGGGGAAAAAATTAAATTTCAGATTTGTTCAAGTGTACTTTAATAATTTATGTCAGCTGAAATGTTCCCATTTCCAGTGCAGAAATTTTGAAATGAAGCCATTATTCAGAGCTGGCATGAAAAGTACTCTAAAAACCTACTTAATTAGAAGTGCCACAATCCTATTCACCACATCAGCCCAAGGCTAAAGTGTGTACATAGGTAGCAAAATATTTGGATACACAGTCTAAGGTTGGAAGCAGAAACTGAAGGGTGACCTGAGGTTGGTTATTTCATCTCACAACCACAAGATGCGTCACTGCATTGGAGCGAAGGCGCGCAAAGAGCAAAACCTCCGGTTTCTAAGATTTGCAAATTATTTTGAAAAAATCCTTTTTTTTTTTTCCCTCCCCTCCACTTTGTTTAGGTCAGTGGGACGATGTACAACACAGGGAGACACGTGTCCCTGCGGTTGGACAAGGAGCACCTGGTGAACATCTCGGGGGGCCCCATGACCTACAGTCACCGCCTGGAGGAAATCCGGTTACACTTCGGCAGCGAGGACAGCCAGGGATCAGAGCACCTCCTCAATGGCCAGGCCTTCTCTGGGGAGGTATGTCACCCTGGGGGGAGGTACCACTGGCAACTGCCCACCTCTAATTTCTGCCTGAAGGTATTCGCAAGTTCATCTGTAAAAATTGTTTCCCCGTAGCCATTCTGAAAATCGGGGAATTGCTTTTCTTTTTTTTTCTTTTTAACCAAGCACCGCAAATTTTGTGACTCATATCTGCAAATGACACTACTGGGTTTATTGTATATAGAGACACCCTCTATTCTCATCTGTGCTACTTACAAAGTAATCAGGTCTCTTTGGATGGGGTCTTTGTGTCTCTTGTAAAGGCAAATATGAGATTAACCACAAAGTAATGCTGGAAGTGCTTCAAATTCCCATAGAAGTGCTCCTTTTGCTTCTGTCTGGTGTGTAACACTTTACCTTGAGTGCCATTCTGCCTTCGAGTCATGCAAAAATAAGATGATACTTGATTCTAGAGATGACTCCACAGAACTCTGCTCAAGAAATAAAGTTAACTGCACATGTAGTCCCTGGCAGAATACTCATGTTGTATGTTAAATACACATCTATAACCATCCCAGGAAAGACCATAATTTCATGATCCTGATACCTATTCCAGAATGGCCCATTATTCTTGCTGGATAAATATTTTAGTGGCTTAGATAGAGCACTTTTACAAGATGTACAATAAAGTTTGCAGACTTTCTGGTCTGACAACAAAGTGGGATCTTTCCATTTTCCTTACATTTTCACATAAAAGAGATGCATGAGGTTTGCAGTAGCCCATCCTCCTTCAGCTTGGGCCATGGCTGTGAACTACCCAGCATCCAACTCTACAGCTCAAAATAATGCTTCACAGTAACTCTGTGTTACTTTAGGGATTATATTTAAAGCCACTCTGTTACCATTCCTTCAGAATACCAAAAAAGAACAGCTTTTTCATTGTAAAGCACTTAGTTTCTCAGAGAGGAGTAATCAAATGAACATCTGTATTATGCATCACAGACTGGTGATGAGTCAGTAATGTGTGGCATTTTCTTTGGCACTGAGCAACAGCAGTTATTTAAGAGTAAGAAATTAATTGCAGAGTTGTCAAATGATGGTGTTATAATTGATGGTAATCCTTGACTTTGTTTTATAAGCTACACGTAGCCATTGGCAGCTTTTTTGTGAAACTACTAATGTCTTGCACAACTGATTTTGGTTACTTTTGTTAAATTCTGTAAGTGAACTCATCGTGTATTGCTCCTTTAAGGGCTGAAAGTAAAGGATTCTGTAGTAAACAAGGTCTTTGCTTTGCTGTTCAGACTTGCACAAGTCCAATATTCAAACAAAAAAAAGTTGACTGAACATAAAAGCAAAAATCTGCTTGAAACATACCATGCCACTTGTGATGCATGACCACCATTTCAGATGCTTTTAAAAGAGTTTTTAAGTTTTTAATTCATCAGTGCTAGACTATAACAATGTAAAAATGTAGAACATTGTTTGGCAATACTTACTGTTTTTAGCTAGGCTCTTCTAGTTTTGAAAATAGGGGTTCTGAAGTACTATTAATATTTGGTGTTTTCTAACAGAGACCTCAAGTTTTTCTTAATAAAAGCAGAAAACTGAGCTAAGTGGAAACTGCTGTCAGTCAGGCAGGCACAGCTGGATCTGCAGTGCGTGCAGGATTCATCTTGTTGTCTGAATTCCTCCTGCTCTGAATAGAAAGAGCTCAGCATCTTCAGAGGATTGATCAGTCCTGGTAGCCAGAGCTGGGTCTCCTAGGACAGGACAATTCACTCTGTGCAGATGCATCTCCCTTGACAACAGAGCACAGACAAAGAGCAGGCAGAGGAGTTTAGATTCAATGACTCCCTTTCAGATACTGACCTTAATTCTGTCCTTTGAGGGTGTGTTTTTCAAGGTTTCAAAAGCTGTTTTGGGCAGGTGGACAGGTAAGCTCCAGCAAGGTCAAGCATTAATTACAAATTCAAGCCTATGCTAGCACAGTTAAGTCTTACTTCCAGAACACACTGTTCCAAAGTCCGAATCAATGGTGCTGAATGGCTGCAGATTTCCAGGGAAGGGCAGCAGCTGATGGAGTTATTTGAGTGTTCACCCGTGCAAGTGCTGCCTGTATAAATGAGTGATCTCCCACAAGCTCTCAGCACTGGGGGTTGTAACATCTACATCTCCCAGCAATGAGAGCGGGAAAGCTGTAAACAAGCCAGCTGACTTCCTGGGAGAGTGTCTTTGTGATTTCACGGGTGCTTTCAAGGCTTGCTGCTAATTACTATTCACTCCTTGGATAATGCTGTCAGTGGAGATGGGATAAAGAAAAATAACTGCCTAGGTTCATTAGTCTAATTTAGCTGGTGAAGGTAAGAATAGCAGTGAATATTTGCTGGCTTAGGCTTTAGGAACCAGGGGAAAATCATTGCAGGGCTGCACTGTGTGACTGCTAATTGCACACTGAGCTCTGAGGGCACTACCCCGTTACTGCTGGTCCGAGCTGTGTTGGACAAACCCTCTGTGGGCTTTCCAGAAACCTCTGTTACACTGGGATAACAATTCCCAAGTTACCCAGGAAGGGTGATCCCTTCCAGTAGATCACAATCAGAATTCTTCCTGCTGCTCCTTTCCTCCATTCCCATCCGTGTCTCTCCCCTCATTTTCAGAGGTCTCCCAGATGTATTAGAGTCAGGACACTGCAGAGAGAGGGGGGCCTGGGGAGAGGGCAGGGGACAGGGCAGCACCTCTCCCTCCCAGCACTGCCAGACTTAGACTGGCTCATACCTAAATTAAATCCAAGTCCAGACAAAGCAGAAGCCTTTAAACATCCCCAATCCACCTTGAACCAGCTGCAATGTCCTTTACAAATCCTACCTGATGTCCACACAAGGAAGTAGTTTATTTTAGGGACCTTTATTGCCTAGTTCTGCAAGTGGGCAGGCACTCAGAGCAAGCTGGAGAGCACTGGAGTGGTACCATGGCATGAAAAACAGCCTAGAAATAGCAAATTGCTTCAGAATGTCCTGTGGACTGAATGATACCAAGAGGCTTGTAATTTCCAGGCTTTAGCTTATAACTAGGTGTTAAAGGCTGTCAAGAGAGATCTCTACAATAATCTGGTTACCTTTTAGCCCTCAATTATCACTTTAGTAGACAGAATAACTGAACTAATGTTTAAATAGTTTGAGTTTAAGGGCTTTAAAAGTGTGTATCAGATTATCAATATGTTTGGCACTGGTAACATGGAAAGGCAGGCAGCCTTTGGAATGCTTAAATAAATAAATGGAGCATTTACTTGTCCCTATGATACGGACTCGAGTGAGTTTAATTCCCTATTCTTTGCAGGAGCATTCTACTGTATTATAATGATTAAAAGAAAATCTTTGCTTAGATAAGACACCAATCATTTGTGTCTGCTGCCTAATGCCCCTATGCAAAACAGGTTTTAATGCTTCAGAGTCTGTATCGTTTAATGGAAAAGACCATTTTCCACTCAAACAGCAGAATTGGCCTGAGCGCTGTAGTTCAGGCACTGTCTGCCTTGTTAAAATAAAAAGGTAACAGCTTCCAAAAGGTTCATGGTGAAAATAGCACCCTTTAACTTTACCATGTGGCAAAGTCATAAAAAAATTTTATGGTCAATTTTTTTTCCTAAGCATAAAAATGAAAAATGTGCTGCAGGAGACCTCCAATCACTTTGTGGCTGTGCATTGTGGCAGCCTTATCAGTGCCAAGGCAGAAAGTCAAGGAGCTTAATTATTTGGGGTCATGCACTTTTCACAAACTCAGTGGCTGGAGACTTTCAAACAAGAGACTATAGTCCACAACACATGAAAAAAAAATTTCTTCTCTGCCCACCCTTCTAAAAACCCATGGACTGATAATAAACACACAATTATTTCATTTGCTTCAGAAGAATTAAAATGAAAGTGAGAACAGGATCTAAATAAATGGACATGTATTGCTGTACACACAGTTTGGAACTGAGATTTACTTTCGCTGCTGCTAAAAGCCACTGAGAAAACCAACACCAAAATACAAGAAAACGGGGATAAAAGGGAGAAGCTGGAAGTTCTGAAACACCAATCTCCTCTTGCTACTGCCATTTCTGTAAATGCAGGCGTGTTCTGTGTGAGTGGGGGACTTCTAGTGATAGTAAAGGATTACTTATCAGGGAGATCAGTGTTGTAAATCCAACCTGGGATATTTTTAGAAGCAGGACTGTCAGATAGGAAGCCTATGAGAACCAGCCAGCCAGCTGGGATAGTTTAATCCAGCCTGCAGCAGAATTAGGTTTTGTGTTAAATCACAAACAGTGGCTCTTACTGAGACCTTCTGTACACCCCTGGCTTGCCTGTGAGGTTCCAAACAGCCTCACCAAAACACCTCATGGTGGTGTCATTTATAGAGGAAAAGCCTGAAATCAGATTCTGCTAGCACATCATCCTCCCTCTTCTTCAGGGGAGGAGGATTAAATCAGATAGTGATGCCACTGAGGAGGGAAGGCAGGAATCACCTGCTTCATCCTAACCCCACTCCTCCAGGTGCTCACAGAGCCAGCTGGGAGCAGCCCGTGCTGCACCAGGTAACCCCAGCACTGCTGCCGATAGCTCGCAGAAGGAAGTTCAAAATTCAGATTTTTCAGTTGCCACAGGCCACTGGTATTACACTTTGGAGCCTCTCTTGGAAGTGGTGCAGATCATTTTTAAGTATTTCAGCCAGAAGAGAAGTCTGCTGTATTCCAATGCTTATTCATGTTGAAAAACAAGCCTCTGAAAAAAGTACCAGCTGAGGGAACATGTGTCTAATGGAAGGGGGGCTTAGTAAAATCTCTGCAACCTTCAGATTAATGTTGAGCTTCAAAGGAGAAAGTCAATAGGGTAACGAATTAAATTGCTATAGGAACAGAATGTAAAGCAGGCAGAGATGGTAGAATTGTCATCACTAAAGTAGAGGGAGACTGCTCACATGAGTAATTCAAAATCACCAGGACATGAATATGTGCTTCAGTTGTAAGAATGCACCTCTGTCCTCACTAAAGATTACAGATCGCTTCACCCAAAATTTTATACAATATCAGTCAAAAGCAGGGTTGAAGTCAAAAAAGACACTTATTCACAGAATATCCTGTGTTGAAGGAACCCACAAGGATCATCAAGTCCAACTCTTAAGTGAATGGCCCGTACAGGGTTATTGTGCTTTTCTAAACCAAATTCAATTTTATGTTTTAAGTTAAATGGGCTTTTACTGCTTGATAATATAACAAAATGCAGCTGGTGTTTCTTACCAAGAAGTCTTCTCCTTCTGAACTACTCTACTGGAGCCCACAAGAAAGACTACTTTCCAGGAACAGGGAGCTGAAATTTTTATGGTGTATTTTACATCAAAGGGCTGTAAACTTCCTGCACTGACAATGCGCTAAAAATAAATCTTAATCCTTAGTGACCTTCAAAAGCAGTTTCATCTTTAACTTTGTTGAGTAGTTGACTTTTAATTTATGTTCCTGTAATTTTTTGGCTAGACAGTCATCTTCAAGCCATGGGTAATACACACTTGTTAAATAAAAAATCCCAAACCTCAATAGTCAGGAGAAGTTCTAAAATCAACCAAAGGTGTAGCAACTATAAATCATTGATCATAAATATATAAATAGAAAAAATACACAGTGAATAGAACTCATTTTTATAGGAATGGCCACATTGCCAGGCAGCACCAGGGTACTCCTGCAGTCACAGGCTGACATTTAGTGCTGCTGTAGCCACACTGCCATTTTTAAAGGAAAATTAGATTCTAGAAATAGACTGCTTTATCCCTCCCTTAGGAAAACCCCTTAATTACACAAATCAAGTTATATGATGACCAAACTTCATAAGAGCAATAAAGAATTTTACTTCATGTATAATCAGCTTCTCCTATCATAAATAGCATTCCTGTTATTTTTTAGCCTTTCTAAAACTTGATTAGCAGTGGAAATAAAAAAAAGGCTTTTGACTTTTTTTTTCAAGGGAAGAAGTTACAGTGCATACTATGGGCCTAAATGTGCATTTTATGATAGTTCTGGCAAAACAGGAAAAGTCAAATGGTTTTGTTTGTAGCAAGTTGTCATAGGGTGTTTCTCTTGGTGGATAAATCCCAGAAATTCAGTTATTGCCCCAACAGGAATCGGGATTGGACCTGATGCAGCTGTGGCTTCCTGGATACAAACTAAGAAAAAGATACAGGGGCAGAATTATGTATTTATGTCTTTTAGCAGAAAGACTGACAATAACATATAATTGAAAGGAACAGTAATTTAATTTTATAATCCCAAACAATCATTAGAAACCATCTGGAAACGGAACCTTTACAGCAGTCTTTTAGTACATCATCACTCTGATTATTTAGTCATGCTAAAATTGCACCTTTTTGGAATAATTGAATACATTAATTTCACTCAACAAAACAATACAGAAGCCACCTGATTCCTGTAGATCATTAGCTGATTTCTAGAAAGCATCTTTAAATATTCAAAAATTTTGTGTATGGTATTTAAGGGAGTTTCCCCTCAAGCACTGAATGCCAGGCTGTTGAATGTGGGTACCAGCTGCTACAGTGCACTGACGTTCTCTTTGTCATTTCCTCTGATGTGCCACAGGACATTCACTCCCAAATCAGTTCTAGCAAGAACCAGAAATGTTTCTCTGTTTGCTCACTAAAGCCTGAAAGCATCCATATTCCCTGGATTTCTCCATGTTTTACTAAAGCTCATGATTATTCGTGGATTCTGCATAGCAAATTCCAGGTGCTTGATACAAGGAGCTCCATTGCTGGGGGCCAGCGTTTTTCTTTCTGTCTCTTGCTTTCTGAGGATTTTGGGATACAAGCCCCATAGATACTGTCTGCTATACACTGAATTTCAAGAAGCTCTACAGGCAGAATTTTTGAGGGGTTGTATTTCATTATCTACACATATGTGGGCATTTCTTGTCAGAAAACTTTCCCTTGTTGGAAACTGCTTTTCTGACTCTTATGAACTCTCCATCCATTAGCAGGAGCTGCCCAAACAAATTCCAAGCTTTATGACAATGTCAGCTCACTAATGTAGCATGTGAAACAGCAAAATATCTTCGTGTAATAATAAATATTGCATTTCTTAGATACTGAGTGAAACAGATTCCTTTAGTAATAAATGTATTTTTGCACGTGTTTGCTTTTTGGTTACCAGCTGTTCTCTTTTAAGAGGGGAGGGAGAAATGGAAGAAAGTGTCAATGTACTGAGAGCACAGTCTGTCACTGACTGTAATCTAAATCCCTCTGGTGCCTCAATTTTAAAATCCAGCATCATAAAGCAGTAAGGTGGAGTTTTTCTGCCTAGAGTAGCAGCTGTAGGATTTGCTCTTTTAAACCACTGGGACATGAAAACATTCAGCACTCTAAACCTCCAGTGTCACTTTTGAAATATTCACTTTGCTTCATTCCAAATTATTATCATTTGCTTGGGGTGACTTCACTTTCTACAGGATGACTCTTCTTTAATTAAAGAGTAATTTACCTCTGCAGGCAAAAAACTATGCACATTTTGAGATGGGTTTTGGTTTATGTCACTTGGTAATCAGTTTTCCATTACACTTTTTGTAAGCTTTAACTTTTCCCCCAAATATATTTAATGTAACGTTCCAAAGAAAGGAGCAATCCTACTAACAACCTGTACAAAAGCTCTTGCAGCTACTATGGACAACCACAGAAGAAAATAAAAAGCAATGATAGGCATTTTTATTATTATAATTTAGCAAAACAATAAAAAGCAGTGAGCAGTTACTGTAAACATTACCCTGGGCAAAACTCTCTTGGAGGCAACAGACTTTGGTCTGGGGTAAAACTATGATTTGCTATTTCAGTACCTGTGTAGAGTGCAGAAACCCCTGGCAGCCCAGTCTGTCCTCACTGATAGCACCCCTGAGCTGGATGAGGGGTGCTGGGGATCAGATAATAAATAGGAGAGTCCAGAGTTAATGACACATGAGCCACAACACTGAGTAATAAATAAATAGGAGAGTCCAGAGTTAATGACACATGAGCCACAACACTGAGGAGCCGGTGAAGCTCCTGAGCCCATTTGGTGCTGAGCACTCAGACCCCACAAGTGTCTGTCTCAGTAAATGTCTAACTGGGAGCAAACCCAACTAATTCTGAGAGCAAGCCCAGCCCTTGCACCCAGACAGTGGGAAATCAGTTTGGAAACTCATCCTTAGTGATTTTTATTTTACTCTGTGAAAATGGAAGAGCTTCAGACAATGAATGCGACCCCAATCCCGAACGATCTGAATTTACTGGCGGAGTCCTCTTGTGGGAGATGGGAATTCCTGGCTCATTCCCATAGCCAGGACAGGCACAGGAGGCAGCCACAGCAGGTTTTCCTCATCCCACATGGATGTGCTGGTCACTGTGCCCTGGGACCCGACAGGGGAGTGGGAGCACCGTATCCCTGTGGGACTGAATGAGGGCAGGAGGAGCTCCAGCTCCCACCTCTCCCTCCTCCCCGGCAATAATCCCTGTTTCCTAACACTCAGTGCCAGCTGGGAACACTCACTATCAGCTCCCTGACCTTCCGAGTATTTCTGTAGCTTCAGCAACTCTTTTGATAGCTCTTTGTCCCTTACTTTATGTTTAACAGTTTCTTGTGACGCATTTTAATATCTTAGCAAAAAGCCAACTAAATCATGTAATTTCTAGCTGCCTTTTTATTACATTTTCAGGGATTGCTGGGAGGTGGCAGAGTTACAGTTTTCATTTAGAATACTGATTTGACCTTCGTCCATCGCTGTAGACCTTTCCTGGCATGCAGTGCCTCCCAGAAAGTCAAAATACTTTAAATTTGAGGTATTTCGTTTTAGCCATCTCTGTAATTCCAGTAAAGACTGAGAAGGAAATACTTCTAAATTTTGTTTTCTTTAGACAAAATTGTGATAGATAATGGATTGGGATATTTTACAAACAATAAAGGGAAGCAAAATTCAGTTTTGTTATCATTTCAGAAGCATATCTTTCTAAAATTATAATCAGAACAGTTTCTCAGGCATAGCTGCTTTTAAAATAGCATGCAAGTGATAGCAGCCACAATGGCATCAGTGCTAACACTGTGAAGAATTAAAATTGACAAAGTTAAACCGCATTTAGTCCAAGTCAATTTTCTTTCCATTTATCTTTTAATATCTCATCTTTATCTGTCTGCATTCTTATCTTTGTATAAACTAACTGGATGTCACAGCATACACTTGCCAAGATTTGGTGGTTTAAAAGTCAGTAGGAATTAATTCATTACATTCAGCTACTTTTCAGTGGTTTGGTTGGGGATTTTTAATCTACTTGCCATGAAAACATTTTGTCACTGACGATTTGCCATAGGCACATTAGAAAAGCACCGTATACAAGTTATTACTCTGAAAGTTCTATCAAACACAAAGAGAGTTCTGGATTTTAGCTAGAAAAGGCAAGTTCATTACTGTCCACCTCTTTCTATCATCTCAAATTTTATTTACTTTTTCTTATCTAAGTATGAACATGCCACTACCATATAGTGCCTGGAAATTCTGCTAATAACAGAACCAGTTGGCAACACAGCCTTAATCTGCTTAACCTTCAGTGTAGGACTGGCCAGAAACAGCTGTCACATTCTCTCAAATGCAAAATTCCTATGAGTAAAGAAAATAGATTTTTTTAAATTTTCCAAGGCATGTTCAACGTGAACAGTATATATTTGGTGTATTTTGTTCCATTAATCTTTGCTGTTCTCACCTTTAGCAATTTCCTTCCCATTTCCTGTGACAATCAAAGCACAGAGTGATCAAGGCCTGAGCTATCAGTCCCATACAGCACCTCCAGCCCAGCATGATGCTTTGAAGTCCATGTCCACAGCACAGCATGTGGGGATGGTCCCATCACTTCCCATGCTAACACGGGAATTAATCTGACAGCATCCATGGCTACAGGAGCTCAGCCACCCAGTTCTCACCACCTGCTGCTCTTTTGCCTCCCTGAAGACTGAAATATCCTGGTGAGGTTGTGCAGACCCAACTTCTTCCTTCTGCCCCAATCCACCAAACTCTCAATGAAGCGCTTGCACTGCACTAAAATTCATTAAATAAAGTGTTAGACGAGCATGGCTTTCAAATTGGGGTTCTGCTAAGATTCTCGAGAAGAAGCAAACTTTTATCCTCTTTTTTTATTTTATTTTATTTTTGGGAGAACAGAAAGCTTTTGGTAATGTGCATAAATGATAAATTAGCACGCTTGCCTGAAATAAGGAATTCTGATTCAGAAAAGGATAAAAGACTTCTTAGTACTACTAAGTGTACCACTGTCAAGCGCTTTAGAAGACAGGTTAGTGTTCATTGCTTGCTCTCTTCACATAAAAAAACAGGGAAAGGTCAATAAAATACCACAAAAATATGCTACCAATAAAAACATTAAAAATACATAAAGCATTTGCAGAACAATCCACCATGGGGAGAACCTGAAGCCCTCTTTACCAACATTCCTTTAGCAGAATGTGCCTGTACTTCAAAGACAAAAACTAATTATCAAAGGGCCAGACAGAGTTCTGAGTATTGTGGTTTTGGGGCTTGTGGGCTGTTCTGAAGAGTATTGTGGCACTGACCTATGGAGCAAATTTTACTGAAAATACAAATTACTACACCAAGACTGCTTCAGTTATTTTAAATTTTGGCACATTTTGTTCCATTTTACCTTCAGAGCAGTAGTGGCAGTGAGATATTTCCAGTGAGGGCTCATGGACAAGCCTGGGAGGGTGGTGCTGCTGTGGTTTCAGTACAAACCAGCCTTGACCCTTACTGCTTTGGGCATAATTAGTGCCATGAAAGAGGCATCAGGCAGGAATATTTCCATGTGCACCCAAGGCTGCAAATCACAGCCTAACCCCAGGAATTCCAGTGTAAGGCAGAGCTCTCTACGGGAGCCTTAAAGCCCCCATGCTCTTGGTACCCAGATTGTCCCTTTGAGAGTCTGTCTGTACCCACAAACATAATTTTATTCACACTCAGCCCTTCCTTGGGGAGGGACATCACAGGAAAACCAGCCAGTTCCTGAAGGCATCAGGTCTGCAGGCTCTTGGATAAATCACAAGACAAACTGGCAGGGAATCAGGGAGGTTTCTGATAGTCTCTGCTTGTCTTTCAGAAAAAAATCTCTTTGAAATCAAGTTCCCTCCACAAGGTACTTTGGTTTTGACACATAAGCATTTTCCAGCAAAACCCTGTTTCAGCAAAAAAAAATCCCAACTAGTTCTGCTTATGATTAGTGCAAGGCCTTATTCTGTGTGAAGCCCAAGGGTGTGTTCAGTTAAGAGGATTTTCACTGTTTGATTTATAGCTTAGAGCCTCCCCATCTACTGTTCCTAAGTCACAAAAGGCACAATAGAGGAACTGTTCTTCCTCCTGACTGGTAGAGCCATTCCCTGGGGCAGTTAATTAGAAAGAAAAAAAAAAAATCACCCTTATTCTTCCAAATTCTAATGAATGTCAGTCTGTTCTATTCTCATAGGATTTTCTTTCAGAAATCCAGGAAAATGATAAAAGGAAAAATGGCAGGGAAAGGAAAAAAAAAAAAAGAAAGGAAATGTTCCAAAAGCCTTTTTCCTGTGGCCTATTTGAAAACACCTCACTATTTTTTAGATATAGTCAGTATTGAAGATGAATACTTCAAAGAAAGTTGGAAAACTTTTGTTAGAATTTTGAGCTGTCAGGCAGCGTATTCGGGGTTTATCCCCACAAATCTTCATATACATCAACAACCCCCTGGAAATAAGTGAAACCACGGGGATGATGACAGATGTAATTTGGGATGTATGTTTGCAGTGCAGTTGTTACCGTCAGAAGCACAAAAACTATGGGGGTCACAATACAAGAAAAAACAGGATGCAGTCCCTAGGATTTAAAATACTTAAATCCATCTAAATTTAAAATGCAAACTCCACTGTGAGCTTTTATATGAACTTCTTTTTTTCTTATTTTATGTACACAAGGTATTACCAACTAATAAAGTGTCTAGAAATATCTAGAAATTGCTAATACTGAAGAAATTACGAAAAGATTAAGGTGAAAAGAGAATTTTTGAGATACAGGCTTCTTTCCTAGCAAAGATCACATCAGTTCTCTGATGCCATCCATCTTTCAAATGATCTTGTAAACGCATCAATATTTTGGTTGTGATCATCAAACAATCTTTGGGCAGCTTGGAGTAGATCAATTTTATCTGTGTACTGCTAGATAGTATTCCTTATTTTGTGCTTTGAAAGTGGCAGCTTATAACTCAAAGTGAGTGACCGTTATTAAATCTAAAGATGTACATCGTTTAAAATAAAATAATTTAAATAAAAGAGAATTCTAGAAAACCAACAGAATTACTGAGCTGTATCATCCTATATCAGCTGAAAATCTGTCCTTTAATGTTTATGAAGAGGAAAATAAAAGTGCAGTGAGGAGCTGGCAGGGACCATCTGTCTCCTTTTAGTTCGTTGCTTTGTTTCGAGCTGGGCCTGAACCAAAATCCTGATTCAGAGATGTCCAGTGCTGGAAGCTGTCGTGTCGTGGTCCCCTTGGAAACTGGGAACTGCTGATGGCTGCACACAGCAGACACTAATGACAGCCCTTGGAATGCTTTTGGCTTCACAGCCATTAGCACGTTCTCCATTAACTATCAATTACCTCACAGGGTAATTATTGTGCCAGGTTTACAAATGACAGAGGCTGAGTCAGCTGCAGTCATGACAACAGCCATGGCAGGGTGAAGACCAGGGCATGAGAGCTCATGGTGTTTGCAAAGACCCAGAAATTTTGGCCACCTGATTTCTCAAAAATCATTCCTTTATTTTCCATTCCATTTATATCCTTGCTGGACACCTTAAGCAAAGCAGAACTTGCACTGTTGCTGCTCCAGTGACAGTTCATCATCCCAAGACACTGTGCTGTGCAAACTGCAACATCCAACTGCATCAGAGAACAGTCATGAACCTCCCATCATAGATACACAATCTTCTGCCACCCAGAAAGCCTTTTATCCTCTATACCTGAACCTGCCTCTCACCAGCTACTATTTAAATTTCCAAACTTGTAAATATAGAAAAAGAGGTAGATAAAAACAATGCCAGGTAGAGAAGACTGTAGTATAATAAATATGCCAAGCTAAGTAGATCTCAAAGTACTTCTGAGTTGCAGGGCCATAAGCACTTGACAATATTAAAAATCAATGAAGCAGTGAAAAATAATTTACAAGATGTGTCTTCAAAGTTCATGGAATGCTGATGGGGTGAATATCTCTTAAAATGTGTCTAAATGTATTGTAATTTTTCTTTGGATGTATAGCCTCAAATTTATTGAACCATTTAATTATTTTGACAGTCTTCACACTTTGATTCTAATCAGGAGACCTGTACCTGAACAACTGTTTATCAAATTGCTGTTAATGAAGCAAAGAAAGCAATCCTTAATGTGCACACATTTAATCTGTGCACCTTTCTTACACCATCTATCTGTGGGGAAGTGGAGCTGCACCAGTTTCTGCAAACTGCACTATGATAACAACAACATGCTTCCCTTGTCATTTTAATTCATATTGGAAATCTCATTTACAGCACTGACACTGTATGTAAAGAGCCACATATGTCTGGGTGAACACCTCCAGCTGCAGACAGTAAAACTGTTGCCAACCACTTGAGAAAAAAAATAGCACAACCTTTGTAATCTGAAGTCTTTTACGTGCTGTGATGCATCACTCTTCAAGTTTTTGGGCCAAATTTTCTCAAATGATCAGCACAGTGAGAGCTACAAACTGAGTGTGCATACATAAATAAACATGAGATAAAACCAGCAGGAGGTGAATGCTGAGCTGCTTTGAATGAACAATCCACCATTAATAGTTGGCTAGGTGAAAATATTTTCCTTTGTTTATTAAGAAGCTGTCTTTGGTGTTTTGATTCGTGAAAAATTTTCCTCCTCCTCCTCTTCTGAAGCAATGTGAGCTGCTCCTGCTTTAGATAGGTTGCACTAGATTCTTTTTCCCTTTATTGCTGCTGGTAGTTTTACCCTTCTCCCCATTTGTTATTAGCAGTAGAGGAACCAGAAGGAAATGAGAGTTTGGGGAGCTGGCAGAACCCCAGCTGCTGGTTCACCTGCCCTCGATCTCTGCCTGCAGAGGAGTTTGCCATGGCAGCACCATCCTCTCTCCTGCTTTTCTTTGCTCTGCTGTCTTGTCTGGACTGAGATTAGAGCTTGTTTTTGTAATACAGATTGACCTGCAAGGTCAAAGGTACTTTGTTTAGAGAGAGTTCCTGGGAGGTACAAGCAGATCCTGCCGAAGTCACTGGCAATGGAGCTGTTCCACAGCATCACTCTCAGAACGTTTTCTCACCTAGTCTGCAACAGTGACCTGTAATCCAAGTTTAGCCCCAGGGACTGTAGAGTTTTATCTGGGTCTTTTCAAGTATTAGCAATTACCTTGTCCAATTAGAACTACTTTTATTAATAAATTGTTTATTTACTTGGCCTTTGGTTGGCCAGTAACAGTATAAATATGATGAGTGTATAAAACTGCACAGACCTGTGAGCAAACTACTCCAGTCACCTCAGCCTGCAGAATAATCTGTCCCTGTCTCAGCCATGAGACTCCTGATACCAGGATTTGTGCCAGCTGCCAGATGCCCAGCTCCAAGGTGTTCCTCTATTACTTACTGAACTTTGAGTACTTCACTTGTAAAGTAAGGTATAAACATGAAAGATGCTAAAAAAATATGTTCTCTTCTACTGCTCTTTACTAAAAAATTAGAAGTTCCAGAAAATATAATAAGAACATCAAATCATTTATCAAGAGTATAAATATAGTACTTTCACCTCCCTACTCTGAGTATGAGCAGATTAAGCCTGTGCCTGTTCTCCCAGCTATCTTCTGAGTTAAAGGCAGTTCTTCTGTTGTCTTTTTAACTTTTATTTTTTCCAAAACAGCGCATGTACTTTGTGGTGCTTCAAATAACACAGAATAAACTTTGCTAAAAAATTACAGAATGCAGGATTTTAGTGCTCCAAAGTTGGGAAGTGGGAGCAGAAAAACTGGTTGTGCATCTCTTAGTTTGCTTGCCCCGACAGTCTTTTTTGACCTCCCTCTCTGCTGTCTCATCTGATCTGCCACAGAGAGAGATCAAACAGGGTGAATCAAACAAGTCAAAGTAATTCAGAAAGTTGGGGTTTTTCTCAGCCACAACATCAATTCCGCTGAATTGCAGCATCACTCTGTACATTTAGGTTGTACATTAATGCTGCCCCCCTTGTATGATAAAATAAAATAATATTTTTATAACACAGTTAATGCAACATTTAGGATCCTTTTTTTTTTTTTTCTGAAATTTGTTGATTCTAATTTTGCAACAACAGAGCTAAAATCCAGAACGCAAAGACACGGCTTAGCTGTACAAAGAAAAGGTGAGATACTGCAGCCTGCCAGAGCACCTGAACTGATTCTTCTGTGCTTCCAGAAACACTTGCAATAGCTACCTGTGACATCCCCCGAGTGATGCAGGTGGCAGAGCAGCATCACTGCCCTTTCCCACTGTGACAGCCCCTTGGAAAAGCAGTGGCATGGCCTCGGACTTGTATTCACTAACCCCTGAACTCCACTGAGACAGGAAACCAGGGTGTATTTAAGGACCATTTTGCCTCTCTGGAAAATGCACAGTGAGGGATGGAACAGCTGGATGGCAGTGCTAACATTGGAAGAATGACAGATTTTAAGTGACAGGAAGAAATGGGTCAGAAAAGGACAGGGGAGAGGTTCGGTGTTCATAAAAATGGGAATATTTGGGTCTGAACATGGGCAAGGAAAACACCATGGCTGGAGTGGCACAGGCAGCATTAAAGGAAAGGCTGGAAAAGAGCAGGGCTCAGAGGGAATGCAGCCCTGCTGGGCAGAGACAGCCACAGGCATGGCTTTGATTTCATCTTTTCATCTGCTGACACTGTCCAGAGCTGACAAGGGCAGTGGGAGCAAAATTTCAGTCTGTTAAATGAAGGTGGGTAGCCTCAGCTCAGCACAGAAATATAGACTGACTGGATAAAACAGCTGGGTTTAGTTGGAATTACAGGGGGGAAAGTAGACAAACTGAAATTTGGACTGGAGCACCAGAGCCAACAGCAACTTTATATAATGTGGCTGAGAGATGTAATGCCCTGAAGTACTAACAAATGCATTTTAACATCTCATCCTGAGAATCTTACTGATTTTTTTCTGGAAATGTCCTAAAAATCTCAACCTTGATGTTCAAACTCACAATTGTTTTGAGCAAACCTATTTCCCTGGTGACTTGCCCTCTTTTCTTCTGCAGCAAATTTCTTCTACTTGACTCCCAGTTCTGCACAAAGTGATTTATAAGAGAGATTGCATTTTTTTTCCCCTTCTGGAAATTGTCAGTTTCTGAGCAAGATCAAAAAACCTTCTGCGCTTCAGTATTGACTAATTTTAATTATTAAAACCTTTCTCCCAGGAAAAACTCTTCATGCTGTTTGCTGAGAAACCAGCAATTTTTAATAGAATTCAGGGACTTCTTGAGGAGATCAGGGAACACTGGAGACAGAATTCTGAATTTATACTGGGCTCACACTTCTACAACGTTTTTTTTAAAGTAGGAAGAACTAGATGTTTTTCTTTGCCTTCTTTCTACGTGTCTCCCTTTAAACTTGAGATAATGGGCTTTGCAAAGGCTAGAGAAACAGGAACACATAATTTGTTACACAGTAAAACTAAATCATATGTATATTTAAATGAATTATAAAGCTAAAAACTTACTTTGCATATATAATAAGCTTATTAAAATCAACAATCAATCTTTTATTGTGAATCCTTTTACTGATACATAGTCCCCCACTGACAGTTTCACCTGGAATCCTTTCCTCACAACAGCCTGGCAAATTCGTATTGTAAAGTGTCAGTGGAAGAAAATAACAGCTACATTCCTATTTGAATTTCTCACATTTAAGTTCTCAGGTTTTCACATCATTGACAAATAATCAGATGTTTTAGCAAGGTAATAGGATAATTACACTGTTGCTCCATAACTCAAAAGCTAAAGACAGCACTACCTGCATTTAAAGTAAAACACAGCTTTGCCTACAGACACCACAAACCAGCCTATATCACCTCAACAACAAACTGTTTACTGCAGGATAATGAAATTAAATACATGCTTAATGATGTAAGATTGACAATGTAATAAAGTTATAGAGAGAGTCAACATTATCTTCAATTAGGTGTCTACTTTGGTTGAAAAATCCTTAGCATTACAGTTCAAAGAGCTGGATTTTTATCTGCAGTAATTTTCAGCTCCATTTCATCCGTGCACTGAGAAAGGGTATTTTTTTTTTGCTGTGCAAAAGCCATACCAGAGGATGTGGTACATAACAAAGAAACTAAATAAAGGAAGAGGTGGCAGGCACAGCACTAGGATTCACTGGAGAAAGCACAGCTGGGTGAATTGGTGAATAGTAATTGCATGGGGGAAAGGCTAAGAGAAAACCCACAGGAGACGTTGCTTGTATAAAGCCATCATTCCTTGCACACCTAAAAAAGAACAACACATTTTCATCACCGTGCACCAACAGTCAAATATTGGCATGATTTTATGGGATTGGCATCAATTCAAAGGGAACCAGAGTATTTGCCACAGCCCAGCATTCCAGTCACACTGGGGGGACAGAAGGAGCATCATCCACTCTTTGAACCATCCATCCTCCCCAGGATGTCCTGGAAGGGGGAGGTGGCTGCTGTCAGGGTGGGATAGGGGCAGGCACCACTCCTGCTCTCTGCCTGCCCTCCTCACTGATCACAGAGTTATTCAGGTTGGTAAAGACCCCTGAGCCCAACCTTTGACTGCTCATCACCTTGAGGTGTTGTCACCAAAGGACACGGTGCTCCATGAGGAGGTGGAAGCAGGTTGTACCTTTCACAGCTCACTCAGACATTATTCCCCCGTGGAAGCCACAACATCCCCACTCAGCTGGTATTTCAGGAGTCTGCAGCTCTCCCAGTGGGAGCTGGTGGCAGCAAGAAGTGAGCAGTGGGTGTTGTTTGCCTGGCACTCAGGAGCATTCTGAAGGCCAGGCCCTTTGCCAGCAAGAGTAAAGAGCTGCTTTCACAGCCTGACTGAGGCCAGGCTTCCTGCTAGCAGAATAGAATTTACTACATGGACAAAACAAATCTGAAACACTTCTATTTGAATCACTGCCCAAAGTCACCTTATCTAATTGCAGAAAGCCCAACAAACCAAAGATTGGTTCTTCAGGAATTCAGTATTTTGGAGCATGGCATGTTGCCTGATCTTTTTTCATTAAGGCAAAATATCTCTTTGGCGTTTCAGGTATTTCCATTCCAATATTCCCAGCATTTCAGCTGTATAAACTAACCTGCAAATGAATGCAGCCTGTGTTGTCTAATAGAGAAAAAAAAGCTTTGACTTCCGTTGTCTGATGTAGAAAGTCTGCTGATAAAAAATGCAAATGTGACTTTATTGCTGCCCCTTCCACCGCCATCACATCCATGTCCTGCATTTGTTCACCAATGTTTGCCAATACACTGCTTCTTTCACCAAAGCCTTCAGAGGAAGCTAAAGGGCTTACTTTTGAAAGATAACTGGCTTAGTTCTGGCTCCTAAGTGTCATTTATCTTCCCTACTGAGTTTAACACCACTCAAGTCATTCAGAAACAAGATAATTTTATACTTGTCTGCCTTAAGCTGTACAATCTCATATTCTTAGATAATCCATGTCCTCTTGTTTTTTTCTTGCTTGCTATTTCTCAACTTCAAACTTGCCTATTAAATTACGAATATGAAACTGGCTCTTACGCAAATCACATGAACAGCAAAAGGCACTTCCCTTAGCTTTAGAACAAGCTTCCAGGATATTCTTAAACAAAAACAAAAAAAAACCACTTATCTTCTGCCTGCAGGGCAGATCTGTGCCAACTTTCTGTGAATCACTGAAACTGCACCTCTGACAGGTGTTAAATTTCTCAGAATAATTTCTAAAAATTTGACTCTAATTTATCGTCTCATCTACCACAGCGTTAATATCCTAAAGGACCTCTGACAACTCAATAAAGCATCATTCCAGAAATGCTTTTGGCTATTTTGAATCAAGCTGGGCTTTCTCAAACTCCTTTGTGTTTGAACTCTCAATTTACATTCAAACAGCAACTTAACCAGCAATTATATCCACTTCCATTTTTTTATCCTCTTCTATCAGGCTTTAAAAGTTTTCCTCTTACCACATTTTGAGGTGCTGGAAATCAAGTGGAAATCCCACAGTCTCCTGCCAGAACTATTTGGATTCTGATCTTTTTGTGCCTTTTATGGGTGATGTGTCACAAATTGTCATTGTCATGGATCAATAACACAGACTGAACTCCATAACATGACATTTATTACCAAGATGCTTTCCCCAACACCATTAAAGTTACATCTGAGCCTCTCACAATATTGATACGGGAGAAATTCAGCTATTCCCATGTTGGAGGTGACGAGCTGGACAGAGATGGGAGGGAGATCTGCTCAAAGGCAGAGTAGGACATGAACATAATTTTCTTAAGTCATAGGTGAGCAACCCAGTCACTAAAGTGGAAGGACACTCTTGAGAGAAGAGCATGAGAAAAAAAAAAATCATAGAATTGTTGGAAAAGACCTTTTAATTTAATCAACTGTTATCCTATAACTGCCAAGGCCACCACTAAACCGTGTCCCCAAGTGCCACATCTGCACATCCTTGTGGGATGGTCCTCCAGCACTGCCCTGGGCAGCCTCTCCTAGGGCTTGGCAGCCCTTTGCGGGGAGAAATTTTTCTTAAAATTCAATCAAAACCTCCCCTGGTACAACTTGAGGTAATTTTCTCTCATCCTGTTGCTTGTTACCTGGGAGAAGAGGTATGTTGTACCCCACCTGGCTACATCCTCCTCTCCAATGGACAGTACCAACAGCTTCTTTAAATACATCCTCAGTTTTATTCTGTCCTCTCCTCGTATACACACATTGCTGGCATTTTAAGAATACAAAATCCCATGCTTCATTTTTGTCATAAATAGGAAAATGACATTCTGAATTTACAACACACTTCTATGCGCAAGAGAGCAGGTAAAACTGATAATTGCCTTATTTCTGCTTCTGGTTTGGAATCCTAACTCTAACCTTTACTTGTTAGTTAACATCGGGTATATTAAACTTTATTTTTTCCTACTAGATGATGAAATGAGGACAAAAGGGGTAAGATCTAGATTTTCACTAGACCAAATTCTCTTAACTTTTTTTTGCTCATCCTTTTATTCATCAGTCTGTGATGTGTCTCTGTCTGCCACTGCCCATCATGCCCAGCCCCTGAAGAGAAATGGAGCTACCGATTCTTTGGCAAGGTGGACTGAGAGCTCTGGTGGTTTTTGGAGAAGGCTTGAATTGCTAATTCCTCTGTCAGTGACCTGTTCTGGTGTCCTTTGTATTCAGTGTCTCAGGGCAATGCAGTGAACAACAGAAATAGCATCAGTCACCACTTCCCCACATTCTTGACATGCAGGAACCATTTTCTGCTGCTTTCTGGGCTGATTGCTAAAGAAACACAGAATTCTCTCAGAAATTCAGAGCACCATTATGTAACTGAATCTACCAAATGGAGCGTTTATACCGAGTTCATCATCATGGTGTCTGAGCATCTGTTGTATTTAAAATGAGAAAACAATTTAAATGCAGTGTTTAGTCAGAAAATCCTGCACAAATCCAGAAATGATGATAGACTCATCTAAAAGTGGTGTTTTTCCTACATTACCCCTATTCTCTCTTAAGATGCAACTTTTGTAGATGATGGACTGGGTCTGTGCCAAATTACAGCTTGCAGTGAAATTCTGCATCAGCCAAGATATAATCAACATTAAGCATTTGAGCCTCAAACTTCAATTTGATCCTCACACAAAGTGAATTGCAGAGCAGTGTCATTTATTTATGTTTACCCAGCTCTTGCTCATCTGCTAACAATGAGTGACAAGAGTGGTTGAGTGGCAGGTCAGCCAAAAATATCCATGTTTGGAGCAACTGGCTCAGCAATGACTCCCCTGTCAAAAACCCTCCCTGAGTCACTCAGCAACCAGCAGCCAAGGGACTCCTCTGTACCTTTGGGGCTCGATTTTGCTTCTTCCTTCCTTGCGTTTCCTGCTGTGCAGAAGAGAGTACAAATGGTTGTGACACTTGCAGCAGTTCCAGCAGCATTCGGATGGAAGGGATCCATCTTTTCAGCCTATCATTTACTTAATTTTTTGGTGTTGGCACAAAGATGAAAGTCCTGAGAGCAAATTCTGAGATATGCACGACCAATCTGGTCTCCTCAGCCAGTAATTTTTATGTTTTATTGTAGTCCTGGGGATGCTTAAGAGAAACATCAAGTTTTAAATACTGTCTAAACTAGTTTTGTTTCCTACTTGCAAATAAATTAAATTAAGACTTAGGAAAGAAATCAGAGTATATATAAATATTAAAGAGAAAGACTTAATCTTCTACATTTCATTCAGGTCATTTTTTTTTTTTTACATTTTCTAGCTGCAGTGGTTGCCTATAAAAAAGGAATAAGGCTCTGTTAGAGCCTCATCAGTGCAAGATACCAAGTCAGCAGCCCAAATGGCACCTAGAAATAACTAGAGATAACTACTTCAACCCTAAAGCAGGTTATGGCAGATCCTTTTTTATATATATATTATATATTCATTTTTAGGAGCCATAGTACATGCTGAAAGTAACATCCCGTGTTAACGAGCTACCAAGGAACCCTGGGGTTACCTGAGGGTAAGGCTCACTGCTGAACACCCTTTATTGCAAGTTAGTTCTTGTTACCAACTGCTCTAATGAAATGGTTAGACACCATTTGGAGCTTCAGTGGTAATTCCAAGCATGCCATTATTTCTAATAAAGTAGATACTGCAGCCAAGTGTAGTTAACCCAACTGCATTTCCACTTTACTGCATGATTATTGCATTTCTCTGCACAGCTGTCTGCTCAGAAGCAGGAGAAAAATGAGTTCTTTCCATGCATTCTTAGTCTTATTCTTCTAAGTAAAAAACAATTCTAATATTGTTTATTTATCTGGGATACAATTGCTGGCATATAGCTGTACGTGTGGATGACAAGCCTTTCTATTAAACCAATTGTTTACATACATTTTTTTAAAATCACAAAATAACTGTCAAAATCAGTAAAAACACAAAACAGTGCACAAACCACATGTCAGCAACAGCCTAAATAACCTCAGTTTTAATAAAGAGAACATCAAAGAGAGTCAGAGATAAAAAATTATTTCAAGCAACTGTTTTTTTGCAGTTTTTCTCCTTGGTTTAACATAGCAAAGTTAATCTTTTTAACGGATTTTAATCTTAAAACTGCAGTAGTTTGCTAAAATGCAAAGTAAACTGCTGGAAGTACAGGTGATCATGTACAATTCATGTTACCAATTTATAAACAAAGCAAGAGCACCTCACTGCTGTGAGCTTATACATAAAGAATAAAAGGTCGATCTGTGGATTAATTAATCAGGATGTGGGTAAAAACACCTTGTCAAACACTAACATTCCATGGTTGAGTACCCTGGGCATGAGAAGATGGGTTTGTTCTTCAAAGATAAGAAAATTCCCCTGCATCACTGCCAGACAAAACAAGACAAATCAGGACCACAGGTTCTGAGGAGCTGGTCCATGCTCTCACAGCTGGTGCTATGCCTTTCCACAAAGCAGGAGGTACATTTAATTTAATTTAGGACAATTTTAAAAATAGTTTTGTCAGTCACACAAATTGCACTGATCTCATACCTGTTCATACCCACAAAATTAATGCCATAAATAACTCTTGGGTGATGTGACATTACTGCTCTTTCCAAAGGGTTTTACAAGACCTGTAAGACCAACTATATTTTAACAGTGGAATAACTGTTGTTGTTAATAGCTTTTAACTCAGTAAAATTATTTTCCTCACTGGGCAACCACCATGCAGAAACTACGCTTCTTTTGCTGTTTTTATTAAACTTTGGATAAACTAAAATGCATAATTATTTTCCTTAATGATATCTTAGACACTTCTTACAGGAACTCTGAATCAAAACAAACATTTAACCTGTCTTCTTGAGCAATTTCATTTGCTTTTGTTCCCTGCTGTGCTGGAAACGTACTTTGTGCTTGCTCTCAATGAGGTATCCCAACAGTTTATCAGGTAGTGCAGCATAATACAAATATTATGGTTACAGATGAGCTGTTCCCTGCTGCCATTTACTTCATGCTTTACCTCCCTTGTCATTTACAAATCAAAAATGTTTATGTATTCAATTATAACTCTTCAAGTGAAAATAAAGGGTATTCTATTATTCCCACGAGGACTGTCGAAAAATGTGTGTGAAGTACTGCAATATTCTAAATTCCTTCAGTTTCCTATTGCTCCATGTTTGGCTGCAGCAGAACATGGACAGTCTTGAGAGGCTAAAAAGTTCTGGTTCTGGTCCAATGCATATTCTTGGGTGATGGAACAAGGCCACATTCTGGTTTTTCATCAGCTAAAAGAGAGTAATTAGTCTTAATTCTCTTCTTTTTCCTGCAAAATAGAACTGTAACTGGAGGAAAACAAAGAGCTATCAGTTGTTCTGTGGCAAATTAATCTTAAAGGGGGAATCTTCCAAAGAAAATCAATAGGTTAGAACAAGATTCTGTATTGTCTTTGAGCCCTGAAACCCAACCTAAACTCAAAGGTGCTTTCAGCATTGTAAGTCTGCTCTTGTTGTGATGTGCTTTTAATACAGTGTCATCATTTGGAAAGTGAGATTTGCATATGTGAGCAATTTTACTTATGTGGCTTCACCTTCGTGGAAGACTCCAATAACATTTTATACAGACCAAAAGCTTACAGGTATTTCAGGCAACTTAAAGAAATTATTCTCGAAGGGAATTTAATAAGAGATTATGCTTTTTATCCTGTTGTAGTCTGTGTTTAAGACACTTGTTCATTTGAATCTTTTAAAATTAGCCTGTTCCACGTGAGAAGCTTTGAAAACGATGTCTCCTTTGGTGGTCAACCTTTTTTTAAAAAAAGATAAACCTAATGAATTTAACCATGGTTCCATGGAAACAGCTTTAAAATTAATTTGGGTGCAAGGAAGAAGGATACAACTCCAACACAGAGAAAGTGACAGGTTTGAGAAGAAAAAAAAAAAAGTCTCTCTTCATTAGGCACTGAGACCTTTGTTTGGGACTAATATCCTGTATGTGGTTGTAAATACCTGAGGAGTTTTATTTCCATAAGTTCCATCAGTCAAAACAAGAGTTTGATGTTGACTCAGGGTTCCCATGGTGGAAGGAGAACTTGGCCCTTGCCTTTATCCACTTCTGCACTCAGCAGTTTGGTTTGTCATGTAAATGAGTTTATCTAATTCATTGTTATTCTGGGACTTTGTACAAAAGGAGGTCTAGTCTAAAGCAGATTTCATCACTTATTTCCTTGATAATTCACAAGTTAGTTTGGCTGCCAGGGTGAAGAGTTGTACATAAAAAGAAAAATACGTGACTAAGCCAAAAAATTTCAGTGAGTGCCCGGTCCCCAGAACAGTGATGTTACCAAAGTTCAGTAGTACCACAAAGTGATGATTAACGAGCATTATAACTTCTGTGTGCTGTAGAGTAAATGCCATCGTTAATTCTTTATGAGACCTTCACTTGTCCTGCTTTCTGGCTGTCAGAATTTGGTAGAGGACTCCACTGGCTCCTTTGACGTTTTTACTTTTTCACTGCAGTTTGATTTGTTTGCTTGCCTTAAAAAAATGCCAGCTAGGTAGACTGTAGAAAAAACAACCACTAGTTCCCAACTGAGACAGGACAAAAGTCATTGAAATTAACACATCATAGCAGTACTTTTGACCCTCACCTTATTTTTTTGGTCTGGGAACTGCTGGCTGTAGATAGCAAAGCTGCACACCAAAAATCTTCTGATCTTACCAATGTAAATTTTCTCTTTCAAAATTTCCGTTGCCCCTTTTTACATCAATGTCCAAGCACTAAAACAGCATCACAAAGGGGTTTGGGGGGTCGTGAGAGGACAATGCTTGGGGGACTTCTGTATAAAGCTTACGAGTTCAGATTCTGAGTAATTTACTGACAAGAAGAATACATTTTGCAGTCAGGGCAGAATGTGGGAAATAGAACTGTTTGAAGGCATCATTTATTTCTCACCTTATCTTGGGCTGAGATAATAATGGTGTAGGTTACACATAACTTGGGATGCTGCTATAATTCAGATCAGCACATGGATTGGTGGACTTATGTCTTTGAGTGGCAAAGTGAGGTTTAGTCTGCGAAACTTGATTGTGCACAGCAGATCCTGTAGGGACATCATTCCTGCAGAAAAATCCTCACCATTGCGTTTCACTACTGAAAAACCAGATCTCACATTCATCCAAACGACAATGTCACCAATGCAGGCATTAAACCCTGTTTCAGTGAGGTTTAGGATTGTATTTTTCCCTCATTATAAACTTTAGCACATTATAATGACATTTCTTTACTGGCAGTCTTAGTCTTGGACCATTTCTACAGTTACAAAGATTACCAGATATAAACCAAATTAATACTGATCTTGTTCACAGCGTGCAAGTCCAGAAATTTCTCTGGACAGCCTTTAGAATTATCAGCATGTGAAAGACAGGCCTGATTTTTAAATGTGAACATCAGGCTGCTGCAATTCTGACAATGCCAGAACAAGAACCTTCCTTTCCTAATTGACATCTGAAAACTAAGAAAGATCTTTAGGCTAAATAAACCTGACTAGACTTTTATCAGTTCAGTAGTACTTAACTGCCACCAGCATTCATTAAATTTGTTCATCTTTTTTTTAAAAAAAGCTACAAATTGCAATGTAAATGGTAACAGTGGCTGGTAATCCCAGACAAATCAAATATCAAGGTTCTGGGTAAGGTATTTACATAGGCAGTGAGAGAAGGGAACTGTGCCTTTGTAATTTAAAAGTTCCAGCAAATCATAAAAGTAAAAAGCAGAAGGAAAGCTGCAGGAGCTAAGGAGAACCTGGTTAACAATAATACAGTAAGTGCTTACCTGTAGGAGCCTTTGTAACAAAGTTTGCAGAATCTGAATATCAGTATTTTGAATTCTGCAAGTGCTGGTTTTAACAGTTCTGAACTCATATCCCATATGTTTCCTCAAATATTTCAACCCCTGATTCCTCTGTGCTTGGCTTGAGGCTGCAGAGTACAGATTACGTGGTGCCCAAGGCAAGTGCTGCTGGAACAGGGAAATGATGCCAGCCCCTGCAGTGCAATCTGTACCTGGATGTGGGTGAATTCACTGGCTGGCAATTCAGAAGAAGACACGCTGCTGCTGTACCAGCTGGAGCCAGATGGTGACTGAAATTATTAAAATCCCACGTGCTGCAAACGCCTGAAAAATCACCCTGCTACAAAGTACCCAAAGCAGAGATGGAATCCCGATACAAACTGAGGGGTGTGTGGGGAGTAATTACAAACACTGTATGGGATGATTTGCCACTGGTTAATTGTAATCCTTCCCTTCACCCTTTTCTAGGTTCAGCTGATCCACTATAACCATGAGCTGTACACAAATGTCACAGAAGCTGCAAAGAGTCCTAATGGGTTGGTGGTAGTTTCCATATTTATGAAAGTAAGTATTCAGTACTACAGATTCCTAAAATATAGACAGTAAACTTTTCCCTGAACTGTAAATGTAGGAGTTAGACTCCTCATGATGCTACAGCAATGCCCAGAGGCTCTGGTTTGGAATCCAGAAACAGCTTCATCCTGAACTGAGCACACCATCTCTGCTCCAAACTTTTACAATAGAAGGGAAATTAAAAGGGATAAGGAAGGGGGGAAAAAAAACCCTTACATCATAAACATCACTCATAACACTTTAATGGCTATGACAGAAGTTACTAGCTTTGCAGATTTTGTGTTTCTTCATGAAATGTTATTCATCCAATCTCTTCTAGTAGGTTGAGGCCCTGGGAAAGAGGGCATATCATGCTGATGTGTCAAAGCCAGCAAAATCAGTTTTTCTCAGTGCTATTTAAAACATCTTAAACTATCAAAACTGAAAGGACATTAAAAGTAGAACTTCTAATATCTTCCATTTCACGGAACTACAAAGACATGTCAATATTTTATTTAGTCTCCATCCTGTTGCATTCAAGGTACATATTTAGGTCTATAATTTATAGTGATCTAACACTGAACTCAAGACTTCATGGTTTTCTTAAACCTCTTTAATTACATTGGAGAAACCTTTTCTCTAATTTTATATAAAGAATGTATTCCTCCCCTCCAAATATTGTTAATATTCTGCCATTATGTATCTCTGTTTCATCAGTCTAAAAAAGTGTGGATTTCTGAGCAGTGCTGAAATTCACCTCATCACACCTCAGGTATGGGATATCTATTAGTTCCCCTTAGTACTCTAATCCCATTTCAAAAAGCTCCTAACAAAGCTTTAGCCTCAGAATTAAAGTATGCATTTCACAGAGCATACCGAATAATTAGATATAAAAGGATAATTTTCACACAGATCTAATATTTAAGAAAGATATTTAGGCTACCTTTTTTTTAAATCCAGAATGTATTGTATTATGACCCAACAATCTGACTTGGATTCATGAAAAAGGGAAAAATTAAAGAACAGACAGAGGGAATACTGTCAATATTTAGAAGTCCCTGCAGGGAGGTGTCAGAGGATGGACCAGGCTCTGCTTGGGGCTGCTGAGCAACAGGAAAGAGACAACAAGGGGGCAGAATCTGACACATGGGAAATTCTACCAGAACATGAGGTGTTACCTCATATGTTACCCAGAACACAAACCAGAGGAAGAGAGCTTTAATTTGCAAATAAAATATGATGCAAGGAAATTATATTTATCAATAAATAAAATAATAGAATACTAATTAAAATCCTGCCTAGTATATCAACCACCTGCAAATTCCATCAAAGCTGTTGGACAAGAAACCTGTGCCCATGCTTTTATTCAGGCAGTAATTTCTGTTCACCCTGTTCTCCCATCCCTGTGTTTTATTTATTTTACCAATTTTCTATCAAGCTTCATTAGAAAAACAACTAAGTAATTATTTCCTTCTCCCATAACAATGAAAAAAAGGCAGAACCCAGTTGGAGGAGTATCAGAGAGTGAGGATGTGTGTGCACACATGGAAGAGCTGCAGTTCTGGCAAGGAAATGTTTGTGAGAAGATTTTGACATTATCCATTTTCTCTTCTGTAGGTATCTGAATCATCAAATCCATTTCTAAATCGTATGCTTAACAGAGACACCATAACGAGAATAACGTATAAGAGTAAGTTTCTTCTCATTTCCTCTGGTAACAGCTGTATTCTTTCAGTATCAAATAACACATTTAGTGATCCTGAAATAAGAGGCACTTCATTATGGGCAGAAATTCCAGGTTTGCATTGCCAGCAACTCTACATAATAAACTCAGGAATGTGAAAAATCTCATTAGGTCATCACTTTATCGAATGAATTTTGAATTTCGAAGTCTGTTTTATGTCTGAAGGTGCAACAGATTAATGAAATTATATTTGACACATACATACACTGTATTCACACAGAAAGCTCAGGAGAAACTGTCTACTGTTAGCAATAAAAGGGACACGTGGAGCAGCCTGGATTATATCGGATCTGGTTATGTCAAGATGCTGCACCATTAACTGGATTCAGTACTCATCAGTGTTTTCTTTTTGTACAGAAAAGTTACAACATTCCTATTCAACAACTGCTGCATTTAACAGGTATAGGAAGATGTCATTAACATAGCTTGTATATTTGTTGTATTCACATTTGGAAAGCCTCAAACTGATGATCCTCAATAATTCCATGTTCGTATATTGACCTTGTGGAACACTGGAGCTTAATTAGGATATTTTAGAGAAAGTAATGAAAAATATGTATAACAAATTAAACCTCTTCTCCTGAAAACCTCATTTCCTTTGTCAAATATTCCAAGCTGCCATGAAGTTCAGAATTTAACTTGCAGAAAGTACACAGCAGACTGATTACACAAATAGTTCCTTGTCCTCTCCTACAACACCTTTCTCCTACAATACCTTTCACCCCACTGATGTTTCTCTGATTTTACCTGACAGTTAACAAATCTTGCTACATCTTTGGTCCAAATAAGAGGCTTCTATGATGATAAAACTCAGTTCTCTACAATACCTATGGAAAGGAAGGCAACAGAGGGTTCTCCTCAGAATGTTTTTTCCAGATTGTTCTATCAGTATCAAATGTCATCTTCTCTGCATGGAAGAAGTAGATCAGTCTCATTTTTAAACTGCTTGTCTTGATTCCTTGTAAAAACACAACAATGCTGTTCTGCAAGAGCTTCCTGCCTACCAGCACTGCTGCAGCATCCTGGAAACAGGGAATTATTGTTAAGGCTATGTGTGTTTTTTCCAGCTCTTTCACCCACAAATTCCATATTTCCAGCTTCTGTCTGGGGATCAGCCATGAGGCCACACCTTCCCAATACCAAATATTTCATTTGTATGCTGCATTTACAGTGGGAACTTCTCTCTGGAGTTGTTGGCATCCCACAGCCTCCCATTGCTTGTTTTGTCTCCATACAAGGGAAACACAATTCCAGTCACACCTAATTTGGGTTTACTACATGAAATTTTGCATGAAGATGAACACAACAAAACACAGGCTGAAAAAGCAGTGATTAACAGAATTGCTTTAATTTTTAACCACTGTTTTTGCTAAGTTTATCTGTTAAAATGAAACCCCTGGTAGACACACAATGCCCACAATATTCCACAGGGCATTGGGTTACTTACTGTAGTAACAAGTATTGACTGGGAATTTTTAGTGTAAATTGGAAACGTGAAAGTGTTATTGAAAGTAATTTTGCAGTTGTCTTGCATGATGGATTATAGCATCATTGCTGAAAACTAATTTTACCTCTTACACTGCAAGGATTTCTAGTGTGCCTTTAGCAGCTGGAGTTTTTCAGCTTCTGCTTTACGGCTCCACTCCTGAAGTCAATACTCAGCACGGTGCTGACAAAATGCCCAGGCCCAGTGTGCTCAAGAGGAGTGTGGAGGGAATGATAAATGGAACACTGGTTCAGAGTCAGGACAGTTCATAACATAAATAAAGGTGGTTTTTTTTAAAGAACAGCAACAACATTAAGTGCTATCTCTGCTGCTGCATGAAATTTCCACAGGCAAAATGCATTAAAAGGGAAATTTCTACTCTTAGATATTAATGGCCACAGCGAAGTAAAGTGGACCCCAAGGAATTTTTAAGGAGATTTTAAATGCTTATTTTATTCTGTTATCTCAGCCCAAAGAATCTACTGTGAGCAAGCTGAAACAAGGGTTCTTTCAAGCAGGCTTTAGTCAGAAGCTGTGTGGATATCTCAAAAGAAAAACTGCTGTATTACTCCTTGTTAAGTGTGCCATTTGAGGGGATAAGTTAGTTTTCTTTCAGAACAGTTATGCTACATGAGCTTTCACCCAGTGTTTGCTTAACATGGGGAAAAAAAGTGACTTTTTTGATTCACAAAATTCCACATAAAAATTTGGTCTTGTCATTGTCTGGTAAGCAGAGAAACTGAGGATTCCTACATTCCTTACCCTGTAAATCTAACCTAGATCTTTTTCTGGATTATCATGATATGAACTTTGAAATCAAATGTACCTTCCTCCACTCAATAAACAATATCTTCCCTACAACAAGCATTGTTATAAAGAGAACATACACAGAATTTGCTGTGAAAGCCAATCCCACACACCTATTACAAACCTAGGGATAAAAGGATTTCCATAATTTCCTAAGTAAATTGCCAGAGTCAAGGCCTTTATGTAAATGATTTGAAATCTAATAAAATCTAATTGGTAGAGAGAACAGTTCCTGAGTTTGGAAATCACCCTAAGGTACCAGCAGATCAAGAGAAACAGATTGTGGGCTGTAGATAGGAATGATGGAGAGGATCTAGGAAAGGCTGGATGGGTTTACCAAAAGAAGTTTGTCACTGGCAAGAGATCAGACGTGGCGATTTTGAGCATTTTGAACATACTTGGAGTAAATATAAGCAAGACTTTGAAGTGCTGCAGTCTGGTGTTAATACTGACCCACCAGGTCAGCTTCAGCTCCAGAGCAGGAAACCCTTACCAAGATGTGGGGAAAGGGCAGACGTGTTCATGGAAAAAAATGTTGGTAACCAAATCCTTACTGTGTAGTCTTCTCTCATGGAGTCATCTGCCTTCCCATGGGAATGTAACTCATATACAGGCATTAATAAGTACTGCTTTTTCTTGGAGAAACTCTTATTTCATTCACCCCTATCTTCCACTTTTCCTGAAGTGGTATTTTCCTCCAGTTTTCCATACCAATATCCCTCACCTGTATTAATCTTCAGTTAGCTTTCCATCTCCTAGTAAACATTTCAGGGCAAATTCTACCTGGTTTAAATAATTTTAGCCCAGCTGAAGCCAATATGGCTGTGAGAAAACAGATCTGGTCCTTAGGGATCTCTTCTGCCTGACTCTGTGCCACTTGGTGCTAAACACACCATGCTCCATGGCTCACAAATAATGAACAGGATGTTCATGTGGGAAAGGGAAAAGTGTGTGATGACTCATGAAAACAGGCACTGGCATGAAAAAAATCCATCAGTTCTCTTCTAATGCAATTCTAGCAAAATTACCAGGGCACTGCAAATGATGTTTTTAATGAATAGGACACAGGTGTATTCAGTCATCTCTACCATTTCAAATATAATTGCATTTTGATTGTGTTTTCATGCTTCTGTCTGGAAAATTTGGGTGTAGAAAGGGGCTATCACAGGCCATGGGGTAATGAAGCCTGGGCATATTAAAACAGGTGACAGGCAGCCACCTACCAGACCCTAATGGCACTTTCCCCTCTGCTTGAGGATCCAGCCAGCCATCCAGCAGGAAAATCACCCTGGCTCAAGCTGCAGGGACAGGGCAGAGGGCTCTATTTTTGACAAACATGAGAGGACCTGCCAAGATTTTATTTTGTAAAATAACAAACACATTTAAAATATGAAATAAAAGTAAGGCTCTGGTCAATGAGGCAGAAACATTACACTCTCACCTTGACACTTTAACTGATGCTGTAGCTGCCAATATTGCTGCCCCAAAACCCTGTACCATGTTGACTGTGCTGTGTTAAAATAAAAAACAAGGTCACATTTGCTCTGCCTGTGTTCTTTTTTCTGTTGCCCAAGACAATAGACTGCAGCCTTTCTTTTTTTTCCATTAGATTGTATGAAGCAAGTCTTTTGCTCATCTAAGTTTTGTCCTTCAGCTACAATATGTTAAATTCAAGTTAAATTATGCCTTTCTTTTTTAGCTCTTATACACTTCCTTGATCATTTGGATTTCTCTGCAAATCAAGGCCAGCTCTTGTTGAGCATTGAAAGAGGGAACACACCTCAGTGTGTGCACTTTTCCTTGCCTGCATTTTAATGTTCCCTCTGCAGATGAACCAAATTGGAGACACCAAGTCTTTCACACAGGAGTGAAAGGGTTCCAAGAGATCTCACAACATTACAACTCATAACCACCCCAGCTTTCTCAGAGATACACACAAGCAGCAGTGTATCAAAAATAAAACATGTTTATCCCTGAGTGGATGAACTCCTACAGCCTAAGATTTGGCAGGAAAATCTGAGTTTTAGCTTTGACAGCACTGCCAAAAGTACTGTAGGGCCAGCATTACCCAAGGGAAATAGTGCAGGTAGTACAGAAAACACTGAGGAACTCTGATGAATTTAGAAAGATATAGCCATATCTCATTATATTTTGGTACATATCCACAGAATAAATTCTGTTGGAGAGGAATACACCTCATTAATTCCCAGGGAACCTTACAATAAAGGCAGAGACCCTGGTGCTGCTTCCCAGCAAGGTTTCCACCCAGAGTTTAGCTTTCTGAGGGAGCTGGCACTGCACCCACCCCACTGTACACATGAAAGGCCAGGAGGCTTCATGGAGCAGCTTTACTGTCAGGCATTAACTGCAACTTCCTCTCATGCCAGAAGGGCAATTAAGTGTTAACTCTCTTGGCCTTCCCGAGGCTTTGTTGAGCAAAAATTGTTAATCACCCCAAAAGATGCAAAGTCGGCATTCTCCAAAGGCTTCTGCCTCCCAATCAATAACTGCAACTTCAAGAAGCTTTTGACTCCCGTCCCTGGATGTGATTCAGAGCTCCCCTGTGGGTGCCTGAGCTCAGCTCTCAGTGTGTGAACGTGGATCTCAGTGCAGCAGCACCCAGCAGCGCCAGGGATGTTACTGGTGTTACTTGTTCCTGCCTAAACTGCTGGAGCATACAGAAATGTGCATCTGTTAAACTTCGTTCTTTGGTAAAACTCAACATCATGTTCTGGAACTAGGAGACATGAAAAGGGTTGGGGGAGGGGTTGTTTGTTTTTGTTGTTGGTTTTTTTTTGTGATGCTACTGTTTTACTTGATTTGTTTTCCTGCTTTGGTCTCCAGATGATGCATATTTACTACAGGGGCTTAATATTGAGGAACTTTATCCAGAGACATCTAGTTTCATTACATATGATGGGTCAATGACAATTCCACCCTGCTATGAAACAGCAAGCTGGATAATAATGAACAAACCTGTCTACATAACAAGGATGCAGGTAAAGCAATTTACAAATTACTCATTCTAGGATAGGTACAAAATAATATTTTAAACATAATATTTAGAGCTTTACATAAAAAATCAGATTCAACCCTTGTGCTGTAGGGATCCCTGCATGCAATTTATACAGTTTGCAAAGGCATTGAAGAGGATTTTGGCAAAATAAAAATATTAACTGTTTGGAGTTCCATCACTATCTACACACGCAAACTTTGAGGGGAACCCTGTTTTCAGTGAGGGTTTGAAACAAGTGGTTTCCAGCAGTCTCTTCACAAGTGTATTATTCTGTGATGCTGTGAACAGTTACTTGGGGACTAAAACAAGTACAGCAGTGTTGTAGAAACATAACTGAGGTTATTAAGGATAACAGAGGCCATTCCTAGGTTTGAATAAATACATGTTGATAGCACATTAATGTGACAGAGAGACAGTATCTGGAGCCTTCTGGAAATAAAATCAGCTGATGCTTTCTGGTATAGAATAAAATTACAGGATATACACCACAAATCCCTTTGGAAAAATCAGACTGACATATTGAAGCTCCTGTTAGAGAGAAGCAGAAGAAATTATGCAAGAGAAAACACAATTTCACATCCAAAAGGAAGCTGTTGAGGAAACACATTAGTGGGAAAGTCTCAAAAACTACATTTCTGTACAGCTCGCTTACAATCCAATGCCTGGCATCAGAAAACAGCAAATTTAACACCAACTGCCCTCTTCTCCAGAGTTTCCTTCAGTGAGTTGCCTAAAGAGCTGTGACCTGAACTAAAACCTCCTCTCTTATGTACTGGAACCCCAAGGAATGCTTGAACCACCATCTGCCTGCCCCAAGCAGGCAGCAGAAAAAATGTGGCCTGAGAAATAAAATGAGGAACAAGAAAACAACCCTAAATATCACTTTGGGATTTAAAATCATATTAATATTGTAAATAAGATGACTTTTAAAAGCCTGAGGTGTTTTATTTTTGTGATAGTCCTTGTGTCAAGTTTAGTCTGGAGGCAGAAAAAGCACTTTGTTTCTCTTCTAAATGGGTGATTTGGGAGAACGACACAGCTAAGCACAGGCAAAAATGCTGAATATTGTGAACTTTTCAAAGTTTCACAGGACCTGAATATTTTCCTACAGGCGACATTTTTAGGTAGAACATTAACGTGCAAAGTAAGGATTAGAATATTTCTAGTCTGTGCTGCTACCTGTGGGTTATAACTTCATGATACTTGCTCCTTGTCATGCTTTCATGGTTATTTACATCCTCCATTATTAGTGCTGCAAATGGATTTCATGGATACCTACTAATTACACCGTGTACTCAGACTGAAGGAGCACTGCCCAGCTCAAGTTTTCCCTAGAAGCTGTTAAAGACTTCCAGTGCATAAAACCCATCTACTGGATTTCCCAATTAAATGCCATAAACTAACCTCTTAAATTGTACACTGACGGGGAAGATATTTTCTTTTTATATCTTTAAACCAAAATATTGAGGATTTCTGGTTTGTAACTTGAAACTTCTTTTTCCCTCTCTGATTTTGGTTGGCTTGAATCAATTAAGAGTTGCATAGTCACTATAACAGCCATTTCTGCCAACCAGTGCTGGATGCACAGGATGGTTCAGTGATTCCCTCTGTGCTGTGAAGCCATCTCAGAAGGCGGCCAGAGTCTGCTGTAGGAACACTCAGTCACAGCATAGACAGTACCACGACAGACCTGTCAGCAGAGAGAGGCTCTCACTTTTTAACATCATTAATTTCACGACTTCAGCAGCATCACTGTCAGTTTTCCTTCCCATCCTGCCTGCCCCTACCTGGTTCTTGAGTAACAACAACCAAAGCTGTGGCTTCTCAACTGAAAGCTACAGTGATAGCTACAAAATTCAGGAAATTAGCTCTTGTCATTCATCAAGCTCATTTGCTTTGCAGCAGCTGCTGCCATCCAGCGCTGTGGATTCCATTTGTTTCCTGCTCACCCAAGGACACCTCAATACTATTTGCATTTGCTCCCCACAAAACTGGTTACTCTCATTTAAAATGGGGCTCAGAAACAGAAGAGCACACGAGGAATGGTTTTAAGTTACCTCTGACTACAAACGGTCAGAGGTAACTTAAATTCTGGTTTATTGAAATTCTGTTTCACTGAAATTCTGTTTTACTTCCATTTATTAACTGATCTATTTAATAGTGTTGTATGTTGTTTACTTACAGCAAAGACCAGTACTAAAACCCCTTGTTTTGTGTTTATAGATGCATTCTTTACGACTGCTCAGCCAGAATCAACCATCACAGATATTTCTGAGCATGAGCGACAATTTCAGACCAGTCCAGCCTCTCAACAATCGATGTATCCGAACCAATATCAACTTTAGTTTACAGGGAAAAGATTGTCCAAACAATAGAGCGCAGAAACTACAGTATAGAGGTACGTTCCACCTCCAGAATAACGCCTTCCATGCTTGCTCTGAGCTCCTTTCTTTGAGAAATCCAAGGGCATAACAAAGCACACAAATAAAAACACATAAAACTCCAGGTCCGGGGGAATAACTGTGTCAGTCAAATGCCACACATTTGAAATAGATGAGGAAATGTGCGGGAAAAGCATGACAAAAAAAAATCAGCCTGGGACATCAAATATGTTTTTAGAAGTAAATAGGACAGGCCCTTGGTTTTCTAGCCTCATTTTAAAGTCTTCTCACCTTACAGAGTGCATTTTGCTCTGGTTTACTCGCCCACAAGGGGGGGATGAGCTAGTCCTAATGACAACTGATCTCAAACAAAATTAATAATTTACAAGACTTAATTTCGCTTTCGAGGTGCACCACCATAACAAACAGCTGAATTGCTAAATGTAGTGTCAAGCAGTGGATATTAAAGAATGAAGCAGCTCAGTCACCTGCAGTTAGAGTCTTACACTGCCACAGCTGTGGCTCACAACCGAGCTCTAATGTGTCTCATGCATCTTTGAGCCCATGCACACAACTGTATTGGCTGAAATAATGGTGTTGAAGTGCCCTCCCAGCAGTAATATCATCACTATGAAGGAGTAGCACTCAAGGCTGGAAAAGAAAGGACATTTTCAGCAGCAAGGCAGATGACTGTGTTGCGATACTTCAAAGAAACAGTCATTCAGACTTAATTCTTTTCTAGAAAGAGCAGGAAACTGAACCTCCTGGCTTTTTTAAGACATTTTGTCTAAGTGCATAATACAGTGTTAAATCAATTTGATTCACAGTGTTAAACCAGTTTCATATTTGGAGTTTATTAAAGCATAATGGATTTTGTTTGTTTCTCTTCCAGTAAATGAATGGCTCCTCAAGTAAGTGAGACAGAGCAGGCAGAACCCAAATCCTCAGTGGAATGCTCCTTCTGGGAATTGAAATCATCTACAATGCACCCAACCTCCCTCTCTGGGCTCACGTGCACCACGTGCTGTGGGAAAAGAGCTGCCATGCTGGAAAACTCCTCAAAATTCATTCATATGATCGGTGGCCATTTAAAAAAAAAAAAATAAACAAACAAAGCAAACAAGCAACAACAACAAAAAAACCAAACCAGTATTACAGTAAATGTGATTACAATTTTCCTGAACTAATTTAGAGTCACAAAGAGAGACTTTTCAGCCTTTGTACATATGAAATTCTTCCTCTGCTCCCCCCTCTCCCTCAATTGAAAAAAAAAAAAAAAAGAAAAAGAAAAAGAAAAAAGGTGGCTCGGTACAGCATCAAAGTGGAGTTGTGTTCTGTGTGCCAAGTAATCCTTGGAAAGCTCTCATTATTTCACTATCATTAATGGATACTGACAAGACAGAACAAGACTACTGTAAAGGAAACCTATTTCTAGGTTATGATCTTTCTGTTAATTTAATTTAAAAAGGGACAGACTTTGAGAGATAAGTATTGTAAATATATCACTGCAGAATATAAAGGAAATTGAAATATTTCCCTCTGTCACATATCTGTAGTAGGATTTGGCAAAATCAGAATTGATCCATTTTCTGTTTCTTGTTTTACAACAGATCATACGTTGTGTTGGTTACAATTAACAGCTCAATAAATGTGTTTAACAAATTAATTTAGTAAAGTTGCTTTGATTTCTTTTTTCCTTTCTGAAATAATAACCCTCTACCACTTGTGGATGCATTATTTGTGTTTTTCTTCTTTTTCTTCTTTTTTTTTTTCTTTTTTTTTTACTTCATTTCTTTGTTTGCAGCCCATTTAAGTGAGTTAATGACAATTGGGAATGCACGTAGAGGTGGTATAACTTTAACTCCACTTTATGGTCCATCATTAACAGGAACTGGGCTCAGAAGCAGAAAGCAGTTGAAACATATCTCAGTTTAAAATTGCCATTTTCCTTGCTGAAGCCATTATTGGGACACACATTCAATCCTGTAAATTGGTGGTGAAAGGGATATTTTTTTCTTCACAGATAAAGCAGGAGCTGACCAAGTAAAAGCAAATGCCTTTTTTCTTGTTTATAATGGTCATTCACTGTGTTTGGTTACTGTCAAGAACTCAATAAACGTGTTTAACAAGTTCACATAGAGCATGATTGACCTTCTTGAATATTGAGGGATTTTTCAGGTTGGGTTTTTTTTCAGTGTGGAGAGGGGTCAGGCCTCATGATATGCCATCCCTACTGCTCACTTTGCACCACATTTAAGTTCACAGAAAGCAAGATGAAGCCAGAAGATGCTCTGACACCAAGGAATTGTTTACACCAAATGGAAGAACAGGCACTGTTAGAAGTGGGAGGGAACTGCCAGGGAGCTTTAATGTGACAGCAGTGTTCTCTTCTCTGTGCCTGAAGAGAACAGGGCAAGGAGCACCTGACAGGAGAGTCCAGAGTCTGTGTGGTTTGGAAAGATTACAGCTTGTAAAGTGAGAACAGGCCAGGACCGGCATTCAGGGGACCCTCAGGACGGAGATGGAAAACTGTGAGGAATCCAAAATTGTCAATAGTTCAACTGCTCAGTGCAAGGTGCAGGGAGGGCTCTGGTGAAAAGCGCTGGCACAAAGGTGCCCTGTCTGCAGCGGCTCCTGGGCTGGTGACCCTGACCTAGAACCTCTTAGCACAAGTGTAATATTTGATCCTCAAGTTATTTCATTCCCAGGATCCTGTTAGCACACATATAAATTACTTGATCCTCAAGGTATTTAATTTCCAGGATCCTGTTTGCATATCTGTAATATACTTGATCCTCGAGTTATTTCATCTTAGGCGTTTCAAATTACTTCCAACACCATGCAGTGATCTGAAAAATCCACAACACAGCCACAGAAATGTCACACAGCAAGTATTACACTGTCAAATTCTGTAATTGAAAAAAGCAAAATTACCACCTTAGGTTTACCTAGCTAATAAAAAACTGAAAAACAATGGAAGTCACATGCCTTCAATGTATTTGAGTGATCAATAACTTATAAACTTGTTTCTCCTACTTGTTTGGGGTCTTTTAAGGTTCACTTAGGGTGCAGAGTAAAGTTACTGAGAGCATAAAATCCACAATGCAAATATCCAGCAGTTGTTGGTCCAAGTTTTTCAGTGACAGAAGGTAAGGAAGATAAGCCAGGCCTCCATTATAAAGCTTTTAATAAGTAATAAACCCTATTTTCTATTTTACTGAAAGCTGACTGAAGGGATTTAAGGGGAGGTAGAGATATGATAGAAGGGACTAGTCCTAGGAAGGAATCATGCTGTACTTTGGATTAGGCTGCAATATAGGAGCCCTGCAAATTGAGAAAGGGAGCAATCATACTGGGACACCACAAATATATTTGTCAACATTTCTAACTCCATTTTGTGAGCGTATCTTGCCATTAATTGCTTAGGTTTTGGGTTTAGTCGTAGATTGCAGCAGGAATAGACCCAATTAAAATTTAGAATTAAGTGTTTTGCCCAAATAAAATTTAGAATTAAGTATTTTGCCATTTAGACATCCAGCCCCAGTTGTTCAGATCAGGCACAGAGCTCTGTCAGGAGACTCTGAGCAGCCAGAGAAAGCCACATCTTATCACAAAGCCTTTAAGCAAAAAGATAAAAGTTCCAGGATCAAACAGCTGGCACAGGCTGGGTGTTCAGAGCCCACACAACACCTGCCCAGGGTAATCCCTCCAACCTGAGCACTTTGTCTGCAGTGCTCAGCAGAGTCTGTCTGCACACAGAGCCCAGTTCTCTTAGGAAGGGCTGAACGTGGCCTCATTGCCATCCCTGCCTGAGCCACGCAGATCAGGGCTGGGATTTTTTGCTGGTGATGAGGCTCAGCACAGACGGGAGGTACCTGGCAGGTGATGCACACGTGGCAGCCGGTGGTGTTGACCTCGATGAACAGCCAACACCACAGGCAGGACCAGGTATTCATGCCATGATGATAACAGATATTAAGAACCTAAAAATGGGAGGAAATGCTCGGGTTTGTCCACTCACAGTGAAGAACATGCTATCAAAACAGGTACCAAACTATCAAGCTCATCTGATGATAAAAAACATGAGAAAATTCAAATTTACAATACCCTAAAACCCTCTGCTTCAAGTAGTAGTCAAAAAAATGTAATAGCCAAGTTTTATAAGCTCAATTTTCCCTTTGATTTAACCAAAAATAAAAAATATTCCTATGCAGAAAATCAGAACTAGAAGAGATCTGTGAGATGAAAGCAGAAAGCAAAAGCCTTCAGCATCACAGTACCTATAGATAACACACATCTCTCCTTCCACCTTCCTGTTCCAGCCTTGAAAGCTGAACCAGCAAGGAAACACCTCAAGGATGTGCCTGGAAGCTTGGATATTTTATTACAAAACAAACTCCTATAAAACAAAAAAACATCCTTTCTTACCATTTAAAACCTCTCACTTTTCTATCAAGCAGACACTCTGAAAGAAGTGGGCAAATGGAAATCGTGCTGAAAAATTGAGACCTGAGATCACAACACCAGGAACAAAGACACTTGAGGGTGTGCAAGGTTGTACTCCCTGCACTGATCCAAACACTCCAGCACAGACAAGGAACTCAATCAAAAGAAGTTGGTCCACAAAGATCAGAACAACTTCAAAATCAGTGAACTCTTGTTTCTATGAATAGCACTGCTTGCTCTGAGTGTTCCACATCTTGGCCTTAAGAAATGTCAACACTAATTGCTGCTCGTGTGACATTAGTTTGTCAGGCACCAGAGACATTGGGGGCCTGGTGGAAATCGTTTTTAAGTACTTTGTATGTCAAACAGTAGGATCTTTCTGGACATTTATTATAAAACAAAGAAAAAAACCCAGGATAATACTTCAGAATCCTTCCTGCTTCTGACAGACCCTACCTTTTGCTCTCCCTGTTTTCATTTTCTGGGGATTTCACTTCTTGTTACTTCCACCAGTACCCTCCTCTTACAAAAGCAGCTCTGAGCAATGCAGTAAAGGTTTATCCCACAGAATCACAGTGCTGCCACAAATATATGAGAATTGGCAAGTTTCTTGATATACACTATTGCTGGAATCAACATATTTCAGCAGCCATTAAGAAAATTTAAGTAATTATATAAAATAAGCTGGTACATCTATTAATTGATGAAGACAAGCTGGAAAGTAGGATATGATTGTACCCAGAATTCCAAGACCAAAAGGCAAATAAAACCCTTCCAACATTTAGCGTGTTCCTCATGCTCTTTTATATTAAAGGAGAAGGATGTTCCATCTTGTTTTTTACTTTTTAAAGTGCTCAGGGTTAAACATTACCAAAATTCCATCTAAGTCTGAAAACAAAGCTGAAAATTTTGCTGCTTTCAGGAGGTGAACCTTCCCCAAAAGTCAGGAACTAAAAGGAAAGCTGTAAATGGTCAGTGTATTTTATTGCAGACACCAGACTTGTAGCAAAAGGTAGATGTTTTGCACATTGTACTTTACATCTCAAAGCTTTAGTAGTGAACACTGCACCCCAAAAAATTGCAGATATTTGGTTCCTAAATTCAAAACACTGTAAGTTTTTCAGGGAGATAAGCTATACCTGCTCCATGTTTGGATTCTTTTTATTAGATTTTATTCCCCAGATACAGTGGCTGACAAAGCATGGAGAGTTTACTGTAAGAGATGCTGATTTACTGGCAAATGGCTCAGCACAGTTCTCAACAGCACACCGTAAAATTATTCAAGGAGCCTGTTTGTATGGCAAAGAACAAGCACGTTTATAATGTGAAATGTAATGCAGGCAAACATTTTTTGTTTCCTACAGTGTCAGGCTTCTATTCTAATAACTAAAGACGTGTCAAACACATAGGCAGAACAGAAAATGAAAAACAGGATAATAAATCTTCTAAGGACAGGAAAAGAACACTTAGCATTTGAATAGAGGAAAAAAAATCCTTAGAAGCATTAGAAAAACAGCAAAAATATTGACGCAGTTTATGAATTTAGGCAGATGCTCCCACCCCATAAGGGAAGAAAGAACTGGAGCCAAAAGTAAATTCAAGGGGAGAAAAGTTACAGTGGAAAATGGTGTTGCTGCCCCAGAAGGAAGGTCAAGGCTATGAAATTCACTCTTGGGTGCATATTCCCAGCACAAGGAGACAGCCAACACCTCCCATCCCACTTTCTGAAGCATTCAGGTATTTGCACCCATGGCACATGTTCAAATGCACCAGGACCATGGGTGGGCTTGGTCAAGGGAAGCTGATGCTGAGTCAGGGTCAGAATGTCCTTCCCAATTGCTCGAGGGCCAGTTTGGGTGTGCCTCCTCAAGGATTTTGTGAACCCTTCTCAAGGATTCTGCAAAGAAATCACCAGAAATACCTCATGCTTGCTTCACTTGCTGTCCTACTGCACCACCTAAGCTTTAGTGAGACTCCCTGGAAGTTTATCCCTGCAAAGCTGCCCTAAAGGACTCCTGGATAAGTGCCAGATTTAATGTGCCGGATGAGAAAGTGATTGTAAAGTGATGGTAAAGAAGTGGGAATATGTCAACATGATGAGGAAATATCCTATTAATATTCAAATATGCACTAAAAATCTTATGGAGGAATGTTAACACAACATAGAAAGTTGTAAGCATGACGGCAGAAAACAGAATTTGGGAGAATCACAAGGGGAAAAGATTGATCTTTTCCCTCTGTCCTGAATTTTCCCCTTAATGATGCAGCAATATAGCAGCATGCTGATTTCAGCCTGCTGCCTCCTTTCAGACATAATTTAAATTTGACAGCAACAGGAGTAATAGTGACATTTTCAGACATTCATGCCAAAGTTTCACAATACTGGAGGCCTTGCTTATTAAACATTTATTTGTATCTCTGTTCCTCAAGCTGCAGAAAAAGATGCAAAAATGGAACCCCATTGACAAACATTTCACCCAAGTGCTGCCCGTGTTCCTCCCACACAGATGGGCAGCTGAGACACTTAGACTAAATCACTCAGACTCTGCCCTCCTGCAAGCAGTGGCTTCTCCTGGAAGCATGTGAGCTATCAAAGGCAAACACCACCTCCTGAGATCTTAAATCATGTAGCCCAGACTACAGACCAACAGGATTTTGGCTTTTAAAAGTCTTGATGAATCCCTGCATAATTCCAAATACAAAGGATGAAGAATTGTCGAATAATTCCAGGTTTGGAATTTCAGAAATTGACTCTTTCTACTCCTCCTTTTATGTTGCTTGTCTTACAGAGAGAACGTCTTCGTGGGGGACAAACTTTCCTGTCAGCCTGGGAAATGTCAGAGGACATGGTTGTTATCCCAGGTAAGGTTTCTGTAGGGAGTCTAAACGATGTCAACTGAAATATCACTGCTCTGCCTTTTGGAAGGCTGATAGAGCCAACAAAATAAAACAGACAAACAAACAAACAAAATACTAAAGCTGGTGGAATTCACCAAATATTCTAATAAACAGCTTATTTCTACTAAAGACCTATCATTCAATGCTGTCTTTTCTCACCACAATGCACAAGGGTTTCAGTGCCATGTGGGGCTTCACTGAGGATGCACAGCCCAGGTGCTGGATTTCAGCTCAGAGCCCACCCACCTCCTTCCTCCCCACGTCATTCTTATTCTGACAGCTCAGACAGCTCTTAGTTCAATTATTAGTGTGTCTTTCAGATTCTCCTATTCCCAGGTACTTCCCATGCACAGCAGAAGAATTCCCAGCAGGGTAAAGTTGTATTTTCCCACCAACCATTTAGAGCACTATTCTCTCAGCCTGTAAGCAGTAATTAGTCCTATTTTTAAAAAAAGTAAATTAAATTCTAAACTAGACAAACGAGGCTGGCTCATAGAGCAGTTACAGCATTGTCTGGGTTCCCATGCACATGCAAACAGCAAAAGGGCAAACTTCCAGCTCAGTTCTCCAAGCAGGGATTGATAACATTCTATGGGAAGCCACTAGCCCCCCGTGCCAGTGTCACTCAGGGCGGTTGTGCTTCTGTGTGAGCCACACCTCACTGGAGGCTGGTCTGCACAGCCCAGAGCTGGGGCTGCCAGCCTGGCAGAGTCCCCAGCAGGCTGAGTGCCAGCCCCCAGACACACATCTCACAGAGCATCCACGGATTCGCTGCTGCGATTCACCACCTTCCCACCCCGCACACCGCGGCAAGCAACAGCGACCACACCGACTGCTCTGTCAGGGCAGAGCACCAGAACACACGGGAAGCCTTGTGCTGCCCTGCCTCTCTGTTTGCATCACAGGAATTTCAGTAGCAGCCACAGCAGAGAGCAAAATGCACGGGATGACGATGCCTGGTGCGTCGTGCTGCCCCAGTCACACAGGGATTAGGGACGAGCCAGCCAGTCTGGCCTGCCCTACCTTTGTCACGATTGTGGTTTCCAACACAGAAGTGTTTCTGCCAAAGTACAGGCTCCAATATTCCATTCTGATGGATCATTGTCATTCCCAGTCAGTGCAAGCAACCATGGAAACGGAAGAAATTTGGGGCCAGGTTCAAGTTTAGAAAAACCGCAACCAGCAACAACTAAACTGTGTGTGCTTTATTTGCAACTCCTTGATGCTGCACTGTGATTTGGAAAGGACTGTGATCTTGCTAGCCCCACAAAATGGATGAGAAAGGAAACATCTCAAAACAGGAACGAGGTTGGATGGTTACTGTAACAGCTTGCTTCTTTATGATGTCTGTTTGCATGGTTACTCTGAATTTTTTGATGTTTTATTACCCCTTCTATGTTAACACCTCAGAATAATAGTATCAAATTCTTTTTCCTATATTTGTTCTTTATTTGCAGTTTTATGTTAAATTTCACAAGTTAATGAGAAATTTGCTTGTTTGGGACACTTAGAAGAAGAACAGTCCTACACAAATGTTATTAAGGTTCCTCACATAAAGGATTCTTCAAAGTTACACTGCAAAGCAAAAAGGGAACAAATTTGAGATCACCTTCATGCTTCTCAGACAAAAACACTGAAAGAGACAACACAAAAAAAGAAACTTCTCCAAACTTTACAGCCTTAAAAATATTTTTTCTTTTAACAGAATTTACCTGTAGTTGATTTACAAAACAGAGCACAGGAATAACATTCTGTGCAAGCAGCACCATAAATACTGTGAAATGAGTAACAAGAGACACACAGCAATGGAATCTGGTTGCTTTTATAGTGTTGGATTTGTCACAGTGAATCAGGAGGTGTTGTGAAAGGGCAGTAAAGTCTGGTGAATGATTGTGACAGGCTGGAGCCTGGCAAGGAAAGCAAAGCCCTTTGTGTCTCAGGAGTGGGCATCTTATCATGATGGGTGGAAGAGAGAAAGAAAAAAAAATCAGATGAGATTGACTTCAAGATGTTTCTCTTAATGAAAGTTTTCATGTCAACAGTCATTCCAATGCTAATGTCAACATTTTTTTGGAAGTAGTACCCTATAACATTCATTAGGGATGTCATAAGCATCCCACAACATATGGTGTCTCAAATCCAATTACTTTTCTATTCAAACCATGACCTTGAATAGGTTTTTAAAACAAGAAAGAACACAGAAACAAAGCCCCTGTTGCTTATTTGATGGCTCAGTGGCATAGTACTAAAATTCAGAATTATGCCAAGTTGTCTTTCTGTTTGTTTTGCTTTCCAGTTTTGTATCTAATCTAAAAAAAAGTGATGGAAGCTTATTTCAGAAAAATAAGTGGCAGCATCTACTTCCTGAGACTGTTTGCCCATTAAAAGCACCATGTACACAGAAAAGGGCATTTTGAAATACTTCAAGCAGCCATTGGCTGGGTTTCAAGTATCTCTAATTCCGAGGGCTAAGGCTGGAGTTCTCTGTATGCTGCATGGCCTGGAGCTGAAATCCCTCTCTCTGCTGTGATAACCTCCCAGCCCAGATGTAGCAGAGCCTCTCACTGACCAGCATTTCCTCACTGCAGCTGCTGCCTTGGGTCATCTCTGGGCATCAGTTTTTCCAGCTCAATCCTTTAAAAAAACCCCAGAAATCTTAGAAGTGTTCCTAAGACAGTGATTTAGGCACTTCACCTGGGTAATTCAAGAAACAAAGAGAAACTTTTTCATCTAAATTTTACCTTTTGAAAGCACCAATTTCACACAAAGATTATTCGGCAACACTTTTGTCAGATAGAGCTTTTCTTCTGCGACCATCTTCCCCTACATGATTTTAACAAAAGCCTCCAAGGATATTTTGCTTATGTGAAGATCTAAAAATCTAATCCATTCTATCTCAAGCATGTTATGTCTCCAGAAAATAAGTTCTTTATAAATATAAATGATATCTTACTGGAACTTCTCCTCTTGCCACAGGAATAGGGATAGCACTGTGCTGCTACACAAATAATACTGGTTATGGAAAACTTACAATTACTTGCCATGTTTTTGCAAGTTCTTCCTATATCAGATTGTATTGTTACAATATAAACAGTCATGTGTTTAATGGTACAATTAAATCTAGAGCAATTACTGCAGATAGTTCCCATAGTTCTTCACTGAGCTTTGCTGAAACAGCCCAAATCATTCTTGCAGTTTAATGCATTTAAATATGTAATTATGTTTAGCATATGTCTATTTATTATGCACAGTCACTGGAAATCAAGTTCACTTTGAATATCTTTTCTAATTGATACTTAGAAACACTGGCAGACAAAATAAGTGCTGAGGCTACATTCATGCACAGATAAATACATTAACCTAAACCTCTGTTACCCTTTTTAATGACAAGAACATTAATTCAAGACATTCACTCATGAAAATATTCATCATTTTCCTCTTAGCTTTAAAGTAACTTACAAGCTACAGAAAGATCAAATATGATTAATATTTTAGAAAAAGAAACATTGATGAAAGAAAAATCTAGGGGAAAAAAAGAACCCATGCTAAAAAAATGAACTGCAAGAGCTGACTTGTCTCAGTAGCCATCAGGATTATTCAGGGGAGTAGAGCTCACCAAGAGAGGCCATCTTTTAAAATATTCCACCTTTACAGTGTTATTTATAGCGTGAACTTTGCAGAATGAGAAGCTGACAAGCAGTGCAGTAGGAAATATGGTCATTCAAGGGAAGCAGTAATCAGCTTTCTGGGATTTACCCACAGCCTGGGGGGCCTGGGAGATGTTTGTTACACCAGAGGCTGCTCTTGGAATCTGCGACAAATCACTGTCCCCGCTTAGGTCTCTGTTCACACCTAAAAACAACACGATAAAGCCTTGGCACAGCAGGGAAGGGCTGAGGTAGGAACCACCCCACAAACAATTCAGATGCTGCAGCAATGGAAGCCCTTACAAAGTTTGGGATGGATTTGCAGCACAGACACAGCCAGAACTGTGCAATATTTCCCATCACTTGTGGTTTGGATTTTATTTAATGATCCCTCCAAGCATAGGGAGAGAGAAACCAAATCCCCTTCCCGTGCCATGAGGAATTGTTAGGTCTGCCTGACCAGAGGGAACTGAGTTACCAAACTACAGCCAGCGATGTTTAGATAACAATAGTTAGCATTTAGATAACTATGTGAATTTTCCAGATACCTTCAAAATGACACACCACCCTTTCTAGATGAGTAACCATGGTGGACTTCAGTGGCTGGTACAGGGCTACTCAAAAAAAATGTCACTCAGATGAGGAACGACTGAGGGAGCTGGGGTTGTTTAGCCTGGAGAAAAGGAGACTCAGAGGTGACCTTATCACTCTCTACAACTCCCTGAAAGGTGGTTGTAGTCAGGTGGGGGTTGGTCTCCTTCTCCAGGCACCACATGACAGAACAAGAGGACACAGTCTGAAGTTGCGCCAGGGGAAATATAGGTTGGATATCAGGAAAAAGTTTTTCACAGAAAGAGTGGTGAAGTACTGGAATTGTCTGCCTGGGGAGGTGGTGGAATCACCATCCCTGGATGTGTTTAAAAAGAGATTGGATGTGGCACTTGGTGCCATGGTTTAGCTGAGGTGTTAGGGCATGGGTTGGACTCGATGATCTTAGAGGTCTCTTCCACGCTGGTGTTTCTGTGATTCTGTGATTCTGTGATTCTGTGATTCTGTGAAATGCCAAGCTCTGGGGCCAAGCTGCCCTTCAAATTGCTATTTTCCATTCCCAGCCCATTTCATTCCTTGCATATTTTTCTCTGCATCTTCCCACTCCCCACAGTGAACAGAAAGATAAGCACACTGAAAACCTTGCTGAGCAGGATCAGACTGTGTAAAAAACACACATATTAAAAAAAAAAGATGATACCCAAGGTCTGTTTCATCAATGCTCAGAACAGACTTGCATAAACTCCACAAACAGCAAGATAAACAAAATATTAGGAGAAAAGAAAAATGTTACTTTAAAAACAAAAATGTAAGGTTAAGGATTTAAAAAAAAAAGAGAGAGAGAATAGTGAAATGAAACAAGTGTAAAATAAAAGCAGTAGGAACAATTCTTTTATCATGTGGATCAGAATAACTGAAGTGAGACAGCAACAAATGTCTCTATCAGCATTGAATACTGGCCTTTCAGGATACTGCTTAATACTGGCAAAGTATGGAGAGGGCAGAGCTAACAATGTCTGACAGCAAATAGAAAATGAACACAAATTCTGTGCTTAACAAGAAGACCACTACAAGTGATATGATTCAGCCTAATTAGTAATACTTTTAATAAATCTTCAATCTCTACACAATTTTTAGAAGTCGGAGGTGATTTACCTGAAGGGGACTGGAACACAGAAACATGAATGCCCTGTGTATTGTGAAACAAAGAAATCTTTTCTCCAGTCCCCTGCATCATCCTTCACTGTGCTGAAGAGCTGTTACCATGAAACAAATGTTGCCAGATTTTTTTGCATGCATTTGAAGGCCCAAGTTCAGCAATGATCGATTTTTGATGGTGACTTTACGGAGACCACACAATATGTGAGTGCAAAAACAAATTACAGAGCAATACTTACTGGGGAAAGCAAAGTGTGAAGCACCACACTCATTAGAATGCCTCAGCATGAACAATTGCTTAACTAATGCTCTCCAGCATGTGCATGATGTAATTCTAAAACAGAGATATACTACTCTATATAGTGGCACCCCTCCCCAAAGCCCTAAGCATTACTTTGATTTTCTTTATTATTTATTGAATCCTTCACCTTGACAAGGCTGAGAAAGCCTTCTCTCACAAACTGTCATAATTGCTTTTGGGTTTATTTTCTGTCAGCAGCTGTGCAATGACTACTGCTGTTTAAGGTTGAAATTCATGTCCTCGCATTTTGATTCCTCTTCTTATACAGTGGATGAAGTGCCCCTTTCTCCCAGATGCATCCCAGCACCCCAGGAGTATCTGCACTGATTCCACTGGGAATAAATCCTTTCTAATCAGTAACCATTTTGTGCTTCTTAAAAACAGAAGGTGATACAGAAATGCAAGACCTGGGCACGAGAGATTGGCTGTGAGAGAACCCTCCCAGCCCACCTGGAAATGGCAAGGACAAAAACTGGCAGCAAGGCCCCAGACACTGCACACAAACCTCCTGCACGCCTACAAATGCTTGAGAAACAAGCTAACATTAATGCATCTCATCTCATGCACTGCTGTCACTCCTGTTAAATGAAAAATAACACAGAATCTCATCATGGATGTATCCTGTATCACTGATACCTCACCAGCTGATCCCCTGAGCATTGCACTGCCACGTCCCTTCCCTCACAAAAAACCAGAGACCTGGAAAATGACACAGATGTCCTACACTCACCTTCTCTACTAATATCAAACACAAAGGAGACAAGTCAGGCAAGATCTTCACTCAAGTTCATTCATTTAACACTTGAAACTGGAGCCAAAGCCAGCACAATGCTTATATTCATTCATAAAGTATCATAGATGGGCAGATGATGACGGAGCTTGCTGAGTTTAGGAGTAAAACATGGAAAGCCTGTCGTGCCAAGACGAGCCAGTGTTGCCAGTGACTGGGTTACAGGCAGTGCCTCAAACCTGGTGCCCCTTTCTTCCATCAGATTTTCATGGGATATCTGTGGTCTCACCTATGGAAGACAGGCAAATCCTAGGCCAGGCCTTTCTTTTAGAAGGGATCAAAGAGCAAAGACATGATAACCTAATCATCACCATTCATAGAGCACTGTGGAATCCCCAGCAAGAGGGTCCTGATTTGACCTCAGAGTCTCATGAATCCCAATGCCAAATCTGCTGAAATGAGCAATGTTGCCTGCAGGGAGCTGGATCCCAATGAATCAGCATGGTACCCTCAGTCTGTATTGTCTGGACACAAGGAAGGATCTCCTCAGCTTTTTGAAGCTCTGTCATGCAGATGAGCAGAACCTTCAGTCCTAAAGGCAGAAACCAAAAATTAATAGAGGTCAGAGAGAAACACTTTTATTTCTCCACCTTTACTGAGTCAGCCAAAACTTATTTCAGGACACTTTAGTGGACAGAAAACCCCAAGCACCTGCAAACTTTGCAGAACCTGTGTGAAGGCTCAGAGATTTGGTGAAACAGAAGATTCCCACATCAACCCCCACAGCATGCCTATACTACGGTACACAAACCCAGCAACAGTCCACTGTTGAAAAAAACCAGAGCCAGACCAGTGTTGTATACTCACATAAAGTCCCCTGAGGCAGCGTATTTGAAGTTTATCTGGGCACTGTAAGCAGAATCACATCCACTCATTTCTTTATTAGCAAGTTTTCTTCCCCCTGTATATTCCAATTTGTTTCTTAATTCCATCCAACTTAAGTTCCTTTCCACAATCTTGCCCACTATTCTCAAGTACAAGATGAACATGTTTGTAAAAAGCTCATTACATTATGGCCTTGCACTTACAGTACACATGCAAGTTTAAATTGACTACAGAATTCTCTTAACTCTGTGAGTTTCTTGTATCTACCTTTGGGCTCCTTTGCCAAGAAACACTGTTAATAAATTTATCAGTTCTTCTCTCCCCTACTGCTCAGAGCATTGTAACACTTTATGCATTTTTATACACACATACGAAGTGTCATACATGTGGCAGTCATTGATTATTCTATAATGGTTGGGGGATTCATATATCACAGCTCTGGCATACTGATGTTATCATCTTCATCTCGTGTTTTCAGAGCCCTGAGGAGTTCCATTTTTTAGGTTGATACCATTTCTCCTGTTGTCAGTTCCAAGCATGTATTGACAAGACTGTCAAGAAGTCGCCTTTTATGCATTTATTTTCTCTCCCTCAGTTAATTCAAAGATTTTCAAATTATAAGAAGGATAATTTATCCTTTAAGGTGTAAATAAATCCAAGGGAGACAATGCATTTAAATTTATTTCTCTTGTAGTACAATTAGTTGTTCCTACCCAATAAAGTTTTATTTCTATATGGTCCATTGTCTTTTAACTAATATCCAGCTTTTCAGTCCAGGACTTAGAACTGAATGGATTATTTTATTCAATAAGTTTCTATGCAGTTCCATGACATAGCAATAATTATGTATTATAAATATTGTATCTTAGCACTAGTACTTTACTACTCTCCATTGTAGATGTCACTATAATGAAAAATACTGTGGGTGAATTTCTAGAGAAAGAAGAGCAAATAAACAGAAATTTGAATGATATTTCCTCAAACCAACTCTTTAGACTGACTGCAACATGTAACCAGAGTCCAAAAATCAAATTTACCAGAGCTGTAAAACCCACACCAGTAGGATGTGTAGGTAGGAGAAGGAGATGTTAATGTAAGATAATCAGTGAGAAGAGGTCAGGCAAGTACCCAAGAACAACAGCAATAATACATTAACAAAATAGGTGTTTAGTTGAAACCAAACTTGTCAAGACAACCACTAAACACTCATAATTTGTTAATAATCTTTATGTCTAATCAAGCAGATTGTTTAGCAATATTAAAGACCTGTAGGATGAACCTTCACATGTAATCAAATCTTCCCTTTTTCCTTTAATTTATTTACAAAGGGATGGGTAGGGCTTTTCAGACATGAAGCAATTTCTATGAAATAGCCTTTTATCAGCTGCAGAATAATCTTTATTTCCAGTGACCACAAAAAAATGCCAGCTCTAAACAACATTTATCACTTCCTAGTGACTTCAACAGTCCCCACCTCTCTCTGTTAAAAGAAATCTGTAATTACTGTGGATCACTTCTGACCATGTAACCACCAACCACTGCAGACTTGTACACATATGTAAAGCAGATTCTACCACAGATGTCTGTGTTTGTCATAAACAGCTGCTTATATTTATGAAGAAATTTCCAGGCCATCATAACCCCATGGTGACAATCATTTGTTGCTTCTTCTGTTTAGAAGAAATAGCAGTGGACGCCTCTTTGTGAGTTCCTTCAGATTAAATGCATTAAATTCAATGGGAATTATTCCATTCACATGTTGGCCCCAGCCCAGCACTGAAATGTCATTTCTGGAACACTCCTAAAGGCCTGATTTTTCAGCAGGGTTTCATGCAAGTTTTACCTGAAAAAGCACGTCAGGTTGTCTATATTACTATTACTAACCTAGACAGCTTAAGCTAAACAAATTGTATCAAGAACTAAAATGGGTGGAGCTCCCCCAAAATGTAGCAAGCATGCATTTTGATCAGAAGATGCTGAACACATTGCTGAAAAACAAACCTGTTTCCTCAAAACAACACCAAAAATCTGTCCTAAAGGCCTGGGTCTCATGCCAGCTGTGACATCCATGGGAGCACATTGGGGGCTGCACTGAGCCAAAGCAGCAGCAGCTGATCCTGTTAGGGAAGGGCAGAGGATCCAGGCTGGACAGTTTGCTGGGATCAACATCTGCCTGAGTCTCTTCTTTTTGATTAAAAATCTCCCTGGACTAAGCCATCCCCAATGTGTCTTTAAACAGTAAGTTAAAAGGTTCCTTTAAAGTTATAGCTGCTGATGCCTAAATCTCTCCTTCCTTGATGACATTATGCACATCTATGAGAAGGATTTCCATGCTCTCGGTGCAGAGCAAAGAACTGATGCTCCCATTAAGGCCTTTAAATCTTATGTCTCCAGAAAAGTTCAAATCTCCACCAATAATATCTTTTCCTTTACATACTCTGAAAGCATGCTCAGGCTGACCTTCAATCTTCTGTGTTTTTTGCACTTATCTCCTTTTTCTCCTTGTGATTCTTTGTCTATTCCCTTTCAGAATAGTTCATGTCCTCAATTTCCCCCAGTTATTTGATGCCCCTAATCTTTTTAGCGTTAAGATTTGAGCACCATGGGGAGCAACCTTGATTCCCCAGAAAAAAATCTGGAGGATCAAAGAAGAGCATTCTTCAATTTGTTTCAAGGCAAGCACTTCGTTTTGTTTGTTTTCAGAGGAATGGGTCATATAATTTCTCCAAGAAGCAGAGTCTGTTGAATCATTTCATATTACTGAACTAAGAATTACTCTTCTATTACAGGAACAAATATAAAAGGCATTTAGGGAATAAGTGGGGAGGATCACTACAGAAGATGATTTATATTACCTCTTTTAAACACACAAACGTGGTGGACACAGGTTTTTCTAACGGAGGGTTAGATCTCAGGCATTAAGCAGCACCTAATTGTGTGGCCTTAATTCAGCAGCTACACAATTCCTGTCACAGGCTTGTTTTAATGAATGCTAAAAATGAGTGATTTAATCCAGCTAGGTTGGGTATTTCACTATGTAAGGAAGAAAATCAAAAAATTCCTATCCCACATTCCTACTCACCAAGCAGATCAGCTGAGTACAGACAGCACATTTAGCCACTAAACCTGTAGGGTATTTATTCATAGAAATACTTTTTATATAGGAAAGGTAATGGGAATGTTGTCTCCTTCCAAGTAAATTCCAATGGTGTATACATTATTAAAAATTAATTATTAAGTATTTACATCTGAACAACATAGGTTATAAATAAGGTATGGGGACTGGATATTAATTTTCACACTCTGAATGCAATGTCTCTTGTGACTAAAGGATCTGAAGCACACCACAACTTCAATGTATTTTTTTATTAGCACAATAAGTCTATCTGACTGTATGATATAGTGATGTTATGCTTAAGATACCAGTAAGTGTACAGGGTAATACTCAATAACACAATTAATAGTGAAGGCAGCATTTCTTGGGCACTGAAGGAGTCAGTAAATACAGCTGAGAGTGAATCAAAAGGCACTGCAGCAAAACTGACACCTTAAAAGCATATTTTGAAAGCGCTAAGTATTGCTACAAATGATTACTGGAGAAAATAAAACACAGTTTGCAGGGATCTAGTTCTTCTCTTCAAAGAGAAGATGATGGAGGAGGAGAGCTTAGGGTGTCTCTTCACCCTTTTAGAAGCACTCTTTGAGAAGTAAAATAACCATGTGTCCTAAAAGGTAAGCCAGCAGGTAAAACATAAAGACCATGAGCAATGTACTGCTACCTAAAACACCTTCTTTATCCCACCTGCTCTCTCTTTCAGACAGAACAACGTAGCAACACTTTTCAGGAAAAAAGCCCACACTAGATAAGCACCAGTGTTCCTGTTCTACCTCAAAGCACTGAGAAATTCCAGCATAGGATCTCATGACCAACCCAATTTTCAATCTTCACTTTAAACCTCTGCTGTATGGCATTAAAACACTTGATATATAGAATCCATATGTACACATCCCCTGAATTTAGGTCTTAAATTAACCATAATCTCAAATATAATCAATCAGTGTTCATGCAGAACTCAAGGTGCCATGCCAAGCATAAACTGTAATTTAAATATCAAGGTTGTGTGTGCTGCATTCTTGTTTTGGTTTGGATTTAACAACTATTGAAAGATTTTTCCAGCATTCCCTAAAGCAGTCACTGCTTCATCAATTATGAACAGCAAAAATAATACTTCTTTCAAAATCTTCATAGGCACTGATCAGATCCCAATTTTACTGAAGGCCTCATTCAGCAAAATAAAAAAAGTGTAAGCCATACATTTTGGCCAAACATTATATATTTTATATACGCATAAAATATATTTTAAATATACATTTGCAGTGTACAATCACACATCTTGATTTCAAGGACAATGGCAAAGTCAGATCACAGAAGATTCAGGTAGTTATTGGAATACCAGAGGCAAGGTGGCTCTGGCTCATTACCCAGGATCCCAACTCAAATTCATGGAAAGGCTCCTCCCTGGTGTTTCTTCTTGTCCACTCTCACCTCAAAAAGATATTTTAAAAAAGTCTGATGGATCCTGGGTATGGATGAGCTGAAGTTAAACAAAGGCTGCATTTTAATTTACCAGAACTCCAGATGAGTATCCTTCATTCCAGTCTGTTGGAAAATTCAAATCAAGAACAGAAAAAAATTTGCAAATAGGAGATTTGGGTGGCTGCTGATTTCAAGCATAGATGATAGACAGTGAAGAGAAAGACAGACACACTGACATTCCCAAAAGCCTAAATCTTGTCTTCACTTGGAGTATTGACTGTAGCTGTCTCTGCTATGCTATGAATAAAAAAAATTTTTGGTAGTTCTGTGGTTCAGGCAAAGACCTTGGAATAACATCATTCAAGTATTTGTGAGCCAAAGGACTGGGCTTCCAGGTACAGGTTACTTTGGAGTCACCGGTCAGCTTGGTGTCTAACTCAATGTTCAAAAGGGCAGGACCACTTCTTATCTGCATTCAGCAAGGAGAAATTTTGAAGTTTAGTATCCAAATTCACTGCTCAGGTTAGAGCCATGGCAAATAATCCCAGCACAAATAACAGACAGTGAGTTACATCTTCACCACAGCTGAGAGCTTGATTTCAGGTTGGTGGTCTTTTCACTTTTTTTACTCTTCTATGAAAAAAATACATTTAGGTTTGAATTAATTTACTTTGTATTTATGGCAGAGAAAACCTTTTATTATTCCCTTTAATTACAAAGAAAAACAGCAGGATCATGAGGGAAGAGAAAAGCTGAGAAATTTCTATAGAGCAAGAAGTTCACAAATGTAGCCTCATTCGTGGTTCCCTCCTGTAGGAATGTGATGCTGGTGGCATTTGCAATTATACATCTATCAGCAGCAGCACAAAATATTTAATTATAGTTCTGACACATTTATTTCCATACCCTCTGCTTCCCTCGAGTGCTAGATAAAATCACCCTGCTGGACTCCCACCTGCTATAAATCACTGGCTCAACATGGTTTATCACTTCATTTAAACACGCCAGAAAACCCCCAGTAAAGCTGAAAGGACCAAGCCACCCTTTCAGTAGCTTCTTTATGTCCCTCTGCACACACCTGGATGATGCCAGAACATCAATCATCCTGCTGGGAACACTGTGGTACCAAGAGCTGCCTCAGTGCTCACACTCCCTCAGATTTATGCTGGGGAGGGTAAAGGTGCTCAACTCTACACATCATGTTTCTTTCATGTTCCTTTGAAGTTTTAAGGGCTTGGAGCCCACACAATACCAAAAATTTTCCATCCTTATTTCTTTGAATTCAATTGTGGAGGTCACACCCTCAAAGTTTCCACTGAAGATAAAATATAAATGTATATCAGTTACTTAGAGGAGAATGTAATGGGAAAGTACCCAGCAGGGGTTTTTTTGAAGAGTTAAAACTCTAGGAAAACCAACACTACTTTCACACGATGTTTAGATGAGTAGTGACCTGGAAGAGGCAGAAGGTGGCTGCTGTTTTGGTATCTGTTAAAACCCTGTCTGCTGTGTAAACAAGAAGTATAAATATTTTTCCTACTGCAGGCAAAACTGAATGTTATTTGTTAACAATTCTGAATTTTGCAAAAGCCCATAGTAACCATAACTGGGTTCAGCATGGCAAGGGATTTAAAGAAGTCTCTTATTAAAAACATGCCCTCGAATTAACATGCCCAATGCACAGGTCATCACTCTGGTCAGAGCACCATGGTATTTGACTATATTTATGTAGAGAGAAGAAATGAGTTACTGGGCAAGTGTTCTCAGAAACTGAAATTTCATGTGCACCATCACTTTGCATCACACTGCTGTTACAGAACTTGTACTGGCCAGAGGGATCAAACTCAGGGCAACCTAAGCAGAAAACAGATGTATTTGGTATTCAAAAGAAGTCATTTTAGGAGATACTCTCTGTATCATACTGTGCAATATTACTTAATCGACTACTAGAGAGGGGAAATCTTCATATTAAGAAACAACTACCTGACAAGAAGTGATTGTACCTCACAAGAGTGATTGTACCCAGAATCAGAAGAATGAAACTTCGGTGTCCTAAGATCTACATAAAGCCCCTTTCAGCAGTACAAACTCAGTATGAGTGAGGTTCTAGAGCCCCTGGGGTACCTTAAAGGAGCTGAGAATACCAAGCAGGGCACCACAACTTCCTGCAGAACTCCCCACACCAAGGTGGGTGACAACTGCACCTCCATCTGCTGCAGCAGTGACACACCGGCCTCTCCACACGGAAACACACGGCTGCTCTCAAGCTAAACAAATGTACATGTGCAGATCTACGACATTTTTTGCATTGGTAAATACACAGCTTGTTCAGTTTCTAGAAAATACTTCTTGCAAACCAGTAAGTGTTATGGTTTGCTGGGGTTTTTGATGGCCATCTGGCTTCAAAACAACTGATTGCCAAAATATTGTCTGTAATCATCATCTAAGAACATATGTGTACCGGTTTGGACAAATTTGGAGGAAATTATCCTCTGATAGAAGGCAGGTTACAACTACCCCTCCTCCACGAGGTTCAGGAAAAAAAAATTTTCCTCAGAGGAAAGTGAAAGAGATTAAAAAAACTATTTATTTAACAAACACACAGGAAAAGGATAATAATGCTGAGTAATAAAACCTGTCGCTGTGGAGAGAAACCTGGGAAGATTTCAGAGTCCTTCTGTAGGTGTGGTCTCTCTCCTCCTCCTCGGAGCTGGGTCGGTGTGGGCCCCCCTCCAGGGCCTCAGTGGAAAATTCTCCTGATGTGTTCTGATGTTGAACCAGTCCAGAAGTGAAGAAGGGAAAAGGTGAAGTCCTAGGGAAACAAAGTTCAACTCTCTGTCTCCCTCTGGAGAAACGGAGCCGAAAGCTGGCTGAAAAGCAAGCAGAGTGCTTCCTCTGCTCTTCTCACTGCCACAGCAGAATGCAGAAGAGAGTGTATTCGTGTCCTTGAACAGCTCCTTTGAAAAGTTTGCTCGGTTTTTTCCTCTCCCCCCCTCTCAGGCTCAGTTTAAAGGCACAAAAAGGCATAGGATTGATTTCTGGGCATAGAGCAGCGATAGGGGATACACATCGTAAAGTCACCCCAAGACATTATGCTTATACATTTCTAGCTCATCCTAAACAACCAGAGCTTACATGTAGCACATAAAGAAAAAGGGAAAAAAAAAGAGACATAAGCAGCAAAAAACCCCACAAGCACGGCACAAATTTGATAGCACTGTACTAATGTATTCAAATGAACTATTTCCCTGCTTCCATCCTAACAGGTCCCACAAAAACACATCTGCACTTGTACTTGATAAGTTATCAACAGCACTTGTAAATCAGTGTGCTTACTGTTGTTTATGAGCAAAACCAGGTACAACAAGCCAATAAACTCATATAAATCTGCATACTTTAATAAGGCAATTAATTTATAAAGTAGATTATACAACAAGGGAAGTTAAAATATATTGTTGCACAGGGAAATTTAAGTGTTTAGGTGTAATTCAAAGTCTAGTTTTCTGTTCTATGCAGTAATACTTTTCAGTACTGTTTTACAAAAAACACACATAGATTTCAAGTCAGTATATGTAAGCGTTGCTTTGGTAGTGCAAGAAACTTCAGTTTTCTTACCACAGCAGAAAAAACTGAGGAAGGAGGAACTCATGTCCAGTGTCAATGACCAAGGAATCCATTTAGAGCTGTTTACTAAGCACTGTTTTTTCTTAATTTTTTTCTCACTTAAATGTTTTTCATTCTACTCCTTTATCAAGCATTGCTGTAGCTACAGGACAGACCTGGCTCTTCCCAGGTCCTCTGGTCAAGGCAATGATTTTGGAAGTCAAACACCTCACACTGCCTAAGCCAATAAGAATTTGGAAGCAGCCCTTAATTACAGCCTTTTTCCTGCTGCCCCCTCCTTCAGCCTTGCTTCAACCGCTTGTATCTGAAGAAGCATGTCCAACACATGAATTAGATCTGGAAACCAAACTAAAGTATGTCTATCAAAAATACATATTTAACCTGACTCCCCAAGGAAATGCCTCTGCTTGCACAAAGGATGGGGCAAAACGAGCCCAGAAGACCAGCACTCACAGAACTAATGAAACTACAGCTTTACAAATTTGACAGGAACAGCACATACACTTGTTTTTCCAATTGTGATGGAATTAAACAGAGCAGAGTACTCTTTCTGGACTCCTCCTAAGCATTTATTGATTCCTCAGATATTCAGATAAATAACAGCGAAGTCTGCAATGAGATAAACAGACAAAATAAGGAAGGTTGAGCAATGGGACCTAAATAAAATATGAGATGCTGTAAGGAATCCCCAATGATAGAAACTTTTAGATCAACAAATACTAGGAAAAAGAAAAAAAAAGAGCTATTAAACCCTAATCTATTATGTCCTTCAGGGTGCCATTTCATTTCCTTCACTAAGTACTAAAGGCGCTTAAAGGGCCATTTTGGGGGCATTTTAGTGCTTCTTGGCACCCTGAAACAAATGGAAGTGATGGCATATTTTAAATATTACTTCCCTAACACCAAAGACCACTGGCAAGCTAAACTACCTATAGAACATAGTGGGGGAGGGCGTAAGGTAAAAACAGATTTAAAAATAGATTGAAAGAAAGAGAGTTCCTGGAAAACATCAAAACTTCTGAAAAACTTCCCATTTTTCATTGACCTTTGGCACACACCTAGAAAGAGAAGGCAGCAGAGAAGTGTGTGCTGAACATGTTCAGGTTACAGAGGAGCAAACTCGCTTGGCCACTACACTGAGGATATTTTAAGAAACAAATTAAGCCCATAACTGGCTGCACACAGCTGAAAAGTCAAACAGCACGAGGAGCTACAGCAGGACAGGGAGAATGTTCTGGTTATAGGTGCAGAGACATCTACAACATTATTAAACTCCACTTGCCTTCCTACCCCCTGTGCTAGGATGACTTTCTTCCTCCATAGGTCAGAATCACAGCAGGAAGAGCAGTGCCCGCTTTGAAAGTCCTTGTGGTTTTTAAGAGCCAGATGAGTTTTAGGAAATGATTGCAGTTTTCAGTGTGGACTCTGAATTTGTGTTAAGAACTGAATAGTGTTATTTTCCCCATTTTTTGCTCTGTGGCTTCATTTCTTTTATGTAATTATTTTTAAAACCCACATAACGGGAGCTTTATGAAACTCCCGGCACAGAAGCTATACCAGGTACATGTATTTGGTTATGACCATGCTTACCACCTCTAGAGTTCATAGAAAGACAGAGCAGTCTTACCACGTTATTCCCTGAAGATCCCTTATCCTACTGTATAGAACCTGTACATGAATCTTGTACAATCTACCAGTGGCACAACTGAAGAGAGGCGAGGGAAGGGGAAAGCTAGAGCTGATAGCTGAAATAACATGCCCTGGTAAGGAAAATGAGCAGTGCTAGAGAGAGAAACAGTGTTGGTGTGGGCAGCAGAGGCTCCAAACACCAGTCTGGAAACGCACTGGCTTCCGGCTGTACTTGTGACTTGAGAGAGAGTCACACTCCAAGCAAGGCTTGAACACAGGGCTCTGAATTGCCCTAAGAATAGCTGATTAAAAAACAACAACAAAACACAAAAAACCAAGCAATAAAAACCCCCAACATCCCACATACCAAAACAAAACCCCCAAAAAACCCCAAAACACCCAGCTTCAATTCTGTGAGACCAGCTCCAAAACATCCTCTCCACTTTGTCTTGTCAACACAGGCCCCACATTCACCTCATGTTATTTCTCCTTATTGCCTCTTTCTCTCTCCAAACCCAAAGACCCCATCTTCAGATGATCCACACAGTCAGTGTATGTTTCCATTTCCTCAGCCTGCCAATGTCCTGTCCTTATTTCATAATCTTCCTTGTAAAAACAGATGCCAGGTCCATTCCGGGGTGTTGCAGAACACACAACTCACCGCTCTCTCACAACCTTCCTGTGCACAGTGCAGGTCACCTGCAACAGTCATCAAGGCTTGATAAATTACAATTTTTCATTAGTTCATTATCATATCTTCATTACATTATGGTGTTGCAGAAAACAATTTGTTTACAATTCCCTTTAAAACAATCCATGTGGTTGTTGCAAATGATCAAGCATTATTTTATAAGCTTCCCCATTCTTTTAGATTTTACGTTTAATTAGAATCAGATTTAAGCACCCTATAAAAGAACCTGTCCTCCATGGGGAATCACCAAATCATGGACACGAATTGTAATGCAGAGTATAAAGAAATTACCCTCTTACCATATAAATTGGATTAGATAATCACAAATTTATCATGCACAGTCAGAGATGTACCTTAGAATTGTAAAAGACTGAGATTCTTCAAAGTCCACAGACGAGCAAGAGAGAATGGAAATGCACATCATTAGCTGTTTTGTGTAATTCTCTCTTGACATCTCCACGTTGGTTTTCTCCTCAGCACTGAAGCAGTGTCTTAGTTTACCAAGGCAGACTCTAATTTTAAGTCTGATCTCATCTAAATCCACCTGTCATATGCATTACTTTTGCCTCAGTGACTACATTTAGTCTGCAATTACTCCATACTCAATGATAAATCAGCAATGGCGACAATGATCCTGGATAAAAGCCAATGTAAATGCAAAAATGTACAAAAAGCTGGTTGGTTTTAAATTCAATCCCTCTCCTAACTCTACAATAATATATTTCTTAGAAGTTTCCTACTCTCTTGACTAATTAAACAAAAAAAAAATCAAACAAAAATCACATACACTAAAAAACACACAAAGATACTTAGCAATTAAAATCATCTCACTGAAGAGCTTTTCTGGATGTTGTCTTAGACAAAACTATGAGTGAAAGAGCTCAGGCAGAACCCAGGTCCTGATGACCATTTCCCCATAACACCCTCGAATGCAACACTCCACCCTGCCAATATTTTGTTTACTTCTCAACCTGAACTGTTTCTCTTCTCATTCAAAAGTTTCATCAAAACAGCAAAAATTCTCATCAAAATATCACCTAGCGGTGGATGTCCATCTGCATCCTTTGTATCCCTGAGCACCATTTGGACTGTGCATGAGGAAATGAAGGTCTGACATGAAGCCCTCAAAATACACCGATAAAGAATAGGGTTAAAATGCTATTATTTACAGAAGAACCAAGGTAAAGCGTTTATTTAACTTTACATAAATATCTTTGTTGTTTTCATCCTATTCATAAAACAGTTCTATGTATAAAAATATAGACATATAGAAATCATTATATCTACTTAATGTATATTTCACTCTAAGAAATATTTTGCCACTTAAAACATTGATCTCAGCTCATGACAGGACTTCCAGGGCACAGGGTGCTTTACTCCTCCATCACACTCAGCCTGTGAAACCCACCTCAGAGATTTGGGGTGTGTCATCACAGAGGTAGTAAACACACTAGAGAACACACAAAAAAAGCATTTTTCATTAAAGATAATGACTTTTTAATGCAGTGGGAGTTAGATCAGACTATAGCTAGGAACCAAAGTTCATGAAACCACAGGTTGAACTAACCAACACAACAGCCACACTGCTGGAGAACTCTCAGAAGATCTTCCTTTGCTGAAAAGTTGGTGTTTATGCATTCAAGTCATCTACAAGACTGAAGAGCATAAATTATTCCACCACACATTGGAAGTAAATTTACACTTACTCAACTGGCTTCAGATCTGATTGTTTCAGGTGGCAGAATAGGAAAAACTTTGATGTTTGACTAAACCTTAAAGTTCTGCCATCTGTTCACAAGCAATTTGCCAACAGAAAGATGCCAAAATTCATTTAATATTTGTCAGGAGCTCCTCGCTCCATTATTGATTGTGCATGACTGTAAGACAAAAGCAGCTCATGACCTGCCTGGATCACAACTGACAAATAATCAGACTCACACATATAAGTTACAGAGGAATTCAAGTGGATAAAATAAATACACAGTCAACCCTGCCAGCCCTCCCACATAAATAAGCAAAGGTTTTATTCTTGCAGTGGATTGAACTGAGAATTTACCTCTTCTCACAATGAGGGAACACTCAGGACTAGCAATAGTTCTGATTTCAGAGGAATTACTTTGTGGATAAGAAGCTGGGGCCATGAACAAAACCTGAACAATGGGAACCACTGTGCAAAATCTACCTGCCAAGTGCCTACACTGAGCTGAACAGGGCTACCCAGCTTGGCTTGGGTTTTGTGATATGAAATATCCTTTCATTCACAAATTCAAGTGAGTCTCATTCACGCTGGCTCTGCCAGGTTTATCTAACAGGAAAAACCTGAACAGACAACAGCACACCAGTCAATTCTGTGTAGGACGTGCAGAGGTGTCTTCAGGGAAAAAAAACAAAACAAAAGAACCAGCCAAACAAGGGGAATATAGCCCAACTGCTGAAAGTTTTCCACATCTCAGATGTTCAAAATTCCAAGATGGAAAAATAAAAATATTTCCAAAGTTAAAAAATGTTTCAATTAAAATGGCTTGTGCACTTTATTGTGGAGGAATCAGAATCCTAAAACTGCACCTAAATACAAGAGAGCGACTCTGCTGCTTCCAAGATCATCACAACAGATATTCCATTTTTAGTGTTTGCCAGCTGGCTTATACACTACGTAATCTTTTAAGCTGTTGGAGAATTTCTAATGGTTCAACGTTCTTAAAATCAGATTATGCTAATTAGAATAAGAATTTAAAATATAATTTTGCTGTAGAACAAATTGTTACCAAAAACTGGATACAAAAAGACACTTTAGATTTCTAGGCTCAGGAAGAAATTCTCATTCATTTTAACTGAAGTGGTCAGCAAGTAACATGAAAAGCAGCCATGGAGTTTAAAATATTAAACTATTTATTGAAAAGGCTTCCACAATATGTTTACTCACTGAAGAAATCAGAGCCCCTCAGGAAAATAAATAAGTAAACTATATTTTAAGAAACTGATGAAGGAAGTTTGAGAAATAATGAACACTGATGGTAATTGTCTCTGAAGTTCCAGCCAGACGATTTAATTTAGTTGGTTGGAGCATCCTTAATTGCAACTAATGTTTTCCAAAAAATAAAGGGTGAATTAAAATGGACACTTGTTCACTCAAATGAAGACTTCTCCTCTCTTTAACTTTCCAGTCAGTTTTACAAATGAATAAAAATGCAGACAGGGCAGAGGACAAGTCCTGCAGCACCCAAATGAAACTTACTTCCAGGACATTTGTCATTTTGCTTGCAAATGGCAGCAACACCAGCATTCCTGTGCACTGCTAAAGAGTCAGAAAGCCTCTGCTTTAAGCTCCTTAACCAAAAAAGCTCCTTAGGAAGTGTAAGTTTTACTCCACACTGACAGTGCTCCCAGCAGCAGGAGATAAGGAGAGCGTTGTACATGGCTTTGGAAGTCGTTCCTCAGCAGAGCCTCTCAAACCCTCCTGGCTCTGCAGTGATTACCTGAGAACAAGTACAAGGTAAAAACACTTGTGGAAATCACCCCTTGGCTGCTTGCAGGCCCTGCTGACTGCTCTGCACATGGTAATTCACCACACTCCTCCTCAGCCTGCGGGCACTCGCTAACAGGTAATTAATTCTCTTTACACTTGCTGCATGTACAATATTAATCTACAGCACAGATTTTAAGGTAAAATAGGCTGCCAGCCTAATAAAGACTACATTAACAAAAAAAACCCCTATGTCAAAAAGCAACTTTTAAATATATAAATTCCAGGGAAAAAGGATCTTTATGAGAATACAATGCTTCTTTTGGCATTATTTTAAAGTCTTCCTTGTGGTCTTGACTACACAAAGAGCCCACCACATGATTTCAATTATTTAAGGTTACATGCATTCCGGTGTTGATCAAAGAATTTTATTAATTTTTATAGATTTCTTTTATTTTTTGATTATTACAATGGCTGCAGAGAAAGAGAGCTATTTCCATTCCAGCTCCGGTTGATTTACAGACAGAATATTTTCATACAGCAGTAGTAGCAATTACAGACAAAAAGGAAAGAAAAAAAGAACAGCTATATCACATGCTTTTGGTTAGGACAACAATCTGTTTTACTGTGAAATTCAAATTTTGAGATGCAAAGATGAGGGCAGATATGGACTGAAAACAAAAAGCATAAATGACAAAGTTTAATAATGTTACATCTTTGCCAAGCACCGCTGCTTGTTCTTATCAATTGCATAAGGTCCCAGAACACATATTTAAGACTTGTTCCAAGTTTTAAGTACCCTTTAAATCACCAAAGACAGTCTTTAGGACTAGGATCTCAGGCAGCTCCTCCTACATCAATAAGATCCTACTGTATTAGACCATTACCGAATAGCACAGAAAATACTTCTCCAAGTCTGAAGAAAATAAATACAACATGCTGGGTCAACACCAAGAGAGAAACAAGCAAACCCTTCAGCAAAAAATGATCTAATGTTTTGTGGTGAGTCCAAGAGGAAAATAAAAATGAAAACAAAACACAAACACACACACACCAAAAAAAACCAGATGTAACACTGAGAAATTCTGAAAAGCCTAAAACTTTTACCCCTTTGCTATCCTTCACTAAATGCTGCCACTGCCACATTGACAGGTAATGTATGGGATGGTAAATCACATTGGAAATGTGATAATAATAACATAAATAATAATAAAAACTACTTGTTTGTGCAGTTATGGAAATGGTGTATTTTGGAATTGTGTCATTCTACTCAAGCCAAAATACAATTAGTGAAGTTAAAAGTTATACTGCAGCTCTTTGTAAAGAAAAGCAGCTCAACATTCAGAGTATGGACAGCTTGCAGAAAGTGTATGGTGGGCACCTTTCCTCTTCCTCACCTCTACAGCAACGATTCTGATTTAGGAATAAAAATAGTACAATTAAATTTTAAAACATTATGGGAAAGAATCACACAACTGCCACTGCTACTCCAATATGCAGCTATGGCCATGATCCACCTTCCCAAGAGTATTCATTGCCTCTTTTTTTTTTTTCTTTTTAATCTTTTTCCTCCACAGGCAGCTATTTACGTACAGCTTTCAAACTGCTGGAAAATCTTAAAACAAACATATGCACAGCCTCAAAATTGAGAACATCCTCAGTGAAATGGAACAAGAATATGGTCTGGATGTAAAACCTGATTTTAAAGTAAATGACAAGGTCAGAGTCATTTACCAAAATGGTCTGCTTAATCATCCTCTCAAAGCACATACCATTTCGTTTAATTACAGAAGATAAAAAATAATCCAGGCAGGAAAAAAAGTATGTTGTGTATTGGTTAAGAAGAGCCTGAGCATGAACAGGATTGCTCAATACTCTCTAAATAGGAAATCTGACTTCAGTTCATTCAGCTGGACACAGAAAGCAATGAATTAAAAATTCCATTCATACAAGTGGATGAGAGAAAACATGAAAGACATATTTCAGTCTTTATTTTGGTAGCATTTGAGAATGTCTGTGTCCCATATGGTGCATCAATAAGATCCACATTTCTGGTGAGTCAGATGATGCCACTTCCTGGGAATTACCTGAGCCTCATCAAATACCAGTTTGTTATTTTAGGTGTAAATAATCCTGGATTACATAGTAACAACCTGATTCAAAGGGTTGTTAATCAGTGGTACAGCAGCATAAAGTTTAGCAGACTTATCTATTGCAAATAATTAATTTTTCCAGTGCTTCCAGGTTCTCCAAACTTCACAGTTTTCAGATGGTTCATCCAGAACACAGAGACCATGGATCTGCTCAGATTTGTAGACAAGCTAAAAGAAGAGCAAACAAAGCTCGGCCTTTAGGGTAGCAAGGAGACTCTGATAAAGCAAACCTAGATCTTTCAAAAGTCGCTGATATTACTGCTCTGTTTCAGAATTTCAAACAAAAAGCCGGACATTTCCAATCAAATAATGCAACGCTGACTAAGTTAATTTTGCACACTGTTGTCATATGTGTCAATAGTTGATTATCATGCAAAAATGATAAATAGTAAGTGCCCTCCTAAGGAATTATTTCTATCAACTATAGATTTGCCTATGCAAGAACAGAAGAACCTGTGAGGACGTGGATGGCAGTGTGAAAATTCACTTTCCTGTAACTGGCTGGTGGGTTTGACTCACTTCATGTGTTTCTCCCCACAGCCAGAACATATAAACTGGCACGTACCTAAGGGAAAAGCATTCTCTCTGAAGCCAGAGTTGATTCTAACTTTTATTCTAAAAATCAGAGAAGTCCCCCATCAAACACAGAGAAGCCAATCCTTTAAAGGCCAGTGTGAACTCCCCAGTGGCCAAAGGCTCTGCTTGCATTGCTGGCTGAGAACAGACACACTGGGGACAGCAATGGCCAGGGCACCTGCCCGTGGCACTTTCCTGCTCACACAGGAGTGACCAGGCCGAGAGGAACAGGCTCTGTAAGGAAAATACCAACACAGCTCCACCACAGCAGCCTCAGATGTGCAGCTCTAATGCTGGAAATTGCAGTGCCCAGGAAAACGGTGCTCTGGGGAACCAGTGAAGGGGATTAGTGAGGCTCGGCACAAGGAGTTAGGCAGACATGCTCTTGGAGGAACCTGCTCCTGGCTAGCTCTGACACAGTGTCAGTATTCAGGGGGCACTAATTACAGCCTTATCAGCCACACTGTATTGTAATCAAACCATATTTCACCACGGTCACATCCTGACCATGACATATCAATGTCTGTCACCTGTAACACCAGCACAGTTCAGGCTTCTTCACTGGATGTATAAATTGCCTAATTTTGTCAGTAGTAAGTCAAAGCCTTCACCCACGATTTTCTTGATTTGTACAAACTGAACTTGTGTTATAAAAGTGGTTTTGACCAAGTAGTTGTCAGCAAAAGATTTAAGTTAATTGCCACTGACTGGACATGAAAAGCTGTCAGTCTTTTTCTATTTTATTTTGCAGGTGAATGACAAAGCCGCAATTCCTTTTGCGGGGTACATTGACAAAGACAATTAACAGAAGATTACACTTCAAAAAGGACAAGATGTTGGCAAAAGGACAATTTCCTATTGAAGTGTATTATTTATCTACAGTAGTTATCTATTTTAGACACAGAATATACCTAATATTTTAGTTATCTGCATTTTGATAGCTATTTATTGTGCACACAAACTTATTTTGTACATTATGCTTAAACCCAAAAAAACCTGAGAAAGTTCAAAACAATAAAATCAGAAGCTGAAAGGCTGCCATACTGTAAGAAGCAAAGGAAGCATCCACATAGCCCAGAACAAGATGTTGGATGCCTAAATAATGAGAAATCTGAGACATTGTCATAGATTTTCCTGCTAACAGGAAAAGACTGACTTCCCGAACATCGCCCAAAAAATGATTCAATTACTATAAAAGGGGAAAGCCAGCAAAACAACAACAGATATGCTATTCAGGCTACCTATTTTTGGAAAAGGCATTTCAGTCTTTGGAGAAAGCTTTTTATAATTCATGTTCATGATGAAAAGAATCATCTTTCCTTAATCAAGTTGTACACCTAATCAAATGATTAATCACTTTGACTGTTACATGAAAATTAGGCTTTATTATGTACATTTAAATTTGGGAGATTATAAGATACATGAGTTTGAAATTAAAAAAAAAAAAAACCAAACACAAAATCCCCATCACTTCATTATTTACTTGCAGCCAGACTGAAACAAACTTTACATGAAGACAAAGAAGGAAATTGCTCTAAGGAACTCCACACCACTGAGTTCCTGAGAGACCCAAGCAGTGGATGGCATTTGTCTGTTAAGCCTTTATTCAGGTAATTTATAACTAGTCTGATTATCATTTCCTTTTTGGATACAAATATAGCTACAGCTCTGAACAGAACGATACAATGCCAATTCAAGACATCCTTGCCAGTTGGATTTTGCCAGAATAGCACTGAAGGACTCATTTCCTGGGAAACCAATTTATGAAAAGCATAAAACCTTTCATATCCTAAACAAACACTAAAATGAAACAGTAACTTAATGACTTGTTAATTACTGTCCTGAATGTTTATTTTTGTTTTAAAGCTTAGGAATCATAAACAAAGAATGGAAAAGAATTAAATCTGAGAGCTATTTGTGCAAACACATCAGACTGCATTAAGCAACAGAAAAGCCATTAACAACACAGCGAAGTGTCTGCTAGATGTGTATACATATGTACTTGTGAAAAACAGATACAACACACGGAATTGTTTCAGCAGCAATAGCCTTCCTCAGGGTTTGATCTTGCACTCATTGAGATAAGCAGTGAGTCCCCATTGACTTCAGTTGTGTGCCGTTTAAAAACTCAACTATTGTAACCCATTTATTTCAGATTCCTAGATGCATAGGCATAAAAGGCAGTTTAAAAGTGAGGGGGGAGAAGAAATTAAAACCCAAACTCATAGTCTGTTCAGTGGGAACACACTTTGATGGACAACTTGGAGCCCTATCTGTTGCCACAGCTGGAAGCTGCTGGGGAACCCCCAGCATGTTTTGTCTTCAGCATCTCAACTCAGTTGCAAAAATGATTTATTTTGGAACATGCTACTGCAAAAGCAGCAAAGAAAAACAGAGCTCTGGTGTGGCATTTTGCATATGGAGTAGAAAAATGCAACCAGAACATGGTGCACAATAGATTTGTCTTTAAAACAGACTGAGGTACCCAGGATGCACAGGCATAAACATCTCCAATTCCGTGAAGTCCAACCTTTTACCAAAAGGCCACTTGCTTGTCTTTACATTAAACTTTTCCCCCCTTCTCTAAGCTTTCATCATATAACTTCTTCCCTTCATGCATATTTTTCCCTTTTTACATCTCCCTTTTTGGGTCAGTTATGTAAGATTGTGTACAGTCCTGTTTGCAATATTTCATTAAAATCCAGGTGCAGTAAGAGCAATAAACCCAGGCAAGGGGTTCCCCTGCTGTGGCTGGGCATTCAGAGCAGTGTGCACGGTTCAAAGGCAGTGCTTTCAAAAAAAATCCTATTAATAGCAAGCAGCTGTCAAATATTCCAGAAAAACAAATCACAGCTTCCATCACATGTAAAGCTTAAAAATGGTGCAGCAGGGAAGTAAAGAAAGTTTATGTTGTGACTTCTGATTTACGTGATAATTGCAGTGATTGACAAGAGTCTGAGAAACAAGGAGGAAGCTATGGAAGTTTATAATGCACTGACATTTACAGGCGAGGATGACTGTCACAATTGTCAGAACTTTAATAAATATGTTAACTTTTCAACTCCTGCAATAATGAGATCTCTTCTACTTTCTGATATTTTGTTATCAAAACTCCGTTATCTGTCCTTCCCAGCCCAACATACAATAAAAGCATTCACAATGAGTCACCTTTTAAAATGTGATCAAAAAAAAAAAGAACCAAAAATCCCCAAGCCCTGACATTTCTGGCTTGACTCTAAGGTGGGCTGAGCACCAGAAATGCTTATGGAAATAGAGGAAAACCTCAAAACCTTCAGAGCTCCAATTCCACCCCACTCTTCACATGGGCATTAATCCTGGGGCAGATCAGCAGGAACTATGCACAGAACAATGCAGAATTTTTTTCCACAAATCTAGGTTTGAATTTTCCCAAAGCTGGACCTACTTTTTGCTCTGGTCATCCCTCACTTACAATGAAAATCCAGGAATTAAATCAGAAGCTCACAAAATCCCTATAGTAGTTACAGTTTTTCAAGAACAAAGCAGGCAGAGCAGCACTCCAGAGGGCATTCCCCAGTTACAAACTTCTTTATGTACAGCAAAGATTAGCTTAACTCTTCTACCTTCACGGGAAACTGAGCCCTTCAAAGTTTGGTAAATAGAACAGTTGTTAAAGACTGAAAGATTATAAATGCAGGGGGGAAAAAAGATAAACACCTCAGCCAATTTAGTGCAGAACTGTAAAGCAATACCCAAAGCAAGCTCCCACAACATCCTGGCCACAGAAAAAAAGAGTAAATCTTTAGAGCAAAACCATTCCTATTATTTTAGAGATCATGCTACAAAAGAGGGAATATTTGACATTAGCCATGATTAAGGAGACCACAGCTCACAAATCAAATGTGAGAATTTGCCTTCACACAAGCCACGACAGATAATCACACAGCAGAACTACAGGAGCACAGTAAGGAAACAGAAAATAAAGCACTTCCATGCATTCCCTGTTAATAAAAGACCCTTCTAATGAAATATTTCACCCCATGTGTCAGAAACTACCAGGATCTGGGACCTTGGGAGAAGGATCTCAGCATGACACAGCACTTAAATCACTTAAATTTTCACTTTGGTAGGGGATAAAAGCTAATTGGGAAGTCATTCCTACTAATATATCCAGGGAAACAACATCAGAGAGTTTTGCCCCCTCTCCAAAAAGGGGAAAAGAAACCAGTCTTAAAATGTGCATAAGCAAAGACAAGGGGAAGGATGCAAAGTCTGGGATATAGCCATATAGCATTTCCCCAGCCAAAACACTGTTATTCTTCCATTAATACAATAAAGACGTAACATTTTAAACCAGAAGTTGACCAGAGTGCACAGATCAGATTTAAAGTTTGAAAATTCAGGTAGAGGCTCAGGCTGCTGCTTTGAGAATTACTGTTTTCATACCATAGGGGTTGATGGTGTTGTTTTGTTGAGCGTTTTTTACATGAAAAATTAAGCATCAAATCAGTTTGAAATTATTTTTGATTCCCACTTTGGTTTAAAACAACAAAATGAAAAACAGCAACAACACAGAGCTTGTGTCAAGGAAAGAAAAATTGTTTTGACAAATAGTACCCAGTATTTCAGGTGGGAAATGGGATTTGCATAAATTCTATTATGAGTTTAATATGTGGGGGGTTTATCTTGCTTAACAACCTCTACAGGTACATAAATTAAATTATAGACTTGCTGCATGTGTTATTAAATGAAAGTCTGAAATTGCGCTGAGAACTGAGTTACAGCTTTATCTGGTGAGATTTAGGAAAAACACAGAATAATTCCTGAAACAGTAGGGTACAAGGCAACTCCATGAGAAGAAATTATATTCCTACTTCCTTCCAGGGGGCAATTCCTTCCCACAACTCCAAAAATAGTTCATTTTGCCAAAGGCCCTGGAGGTGCAATGTTGTGCTCAGATGTTACAAGAGGCTCTGGGAGTCCAGAATTGCTTTTGTGGTTCAGGTGAGCAGCCAGGTCAGAGTTGAATGTAAAACACTCACCCACCCTTAAACCTCGTGTTTCCTGTCCACTTTTTACCATGCCTGAAACATCACTCTTTGTAATTGTCGTGGTTTGCCACGCACCCCATGAGAGCCTCTCGCTCACCCTCCCCTGCCACAGCGGGGCAGAGGAGGGAGGGGGGAAAAAAATTAACGAACCCTTCATTAGTTGAGATAAGGACCCGGAGAAACACTTCAAGGAACAACAGGCTTAACTTTAAGTTACAAAGTGAATTTATTACCAACAGAATCAGAGGAGGATAATGAGAAGCTAAATAAGCCCTAAGAACGCCTTCCCCCCCCAGCCCCTCGCTCCTTCCCACCCACAGCGCAGGGAGACCGGGCACGGGGCTTTGGTCAGTCCAGCACCGAGATTTCCTTCCGCTGCTCCGGGACAGGAATCTTCCCCGTGAGGCCGTGGGGTCCCTCCCCCGGGACACGGCTCTCCGTGAGCTTCCCCGGCCCGGCTCCACTCTCAGGGCAGCAGCCGCAGCGCCCCTGCCGCAGCTGAGCCCCTCCCGCGGGCACACGGCCCTCCCGGAGCTGCTGCGCCGGGGCTCTCACCCCGCGGGGGGCAGCGCTCCAAGGCCGGGCTGCTCCCGCCTGGGAGCTCGGCCCTCTCTCTGCACCGGGTCTCCCACCGCAGCACAGCCTCCTCCAGGCACCCGCCCGCTCCGGCACGGGCACCTCCCCCGGGGCTGCGGGTGGATCTCTGCGTCCCCCTGGGCCCGGGGCTGCAGGGGCACAGCTGCTTCACCGTGGGCTGCACCGCGGCCTGCACAGGGATCTCGGCTCCGGCGCCTGGAGCACCTCCTGCCCCTCCTTCTCCACTGCCCTTGGTGCCGCCAGGTTGTTTTCCCTCACATGTTCTCACCTCCTCCTCCTCTTCTCTGGCTAGGAAAAAACTGTGCCCACCTTGTTTTTATTTTCTTCTTAAATATGTCATCACATAGGAGTTACCAGCCTCTCTCACCTCCCCTGTTTGGCCAGCAGCATGTCCACCTTCAGAGCCATCAGCCATTGGCTCTGCTGGACATGGTGGAAACTTCCAGGAGGTTCTCACAGGAGCCACCTCTGTGGCCCCCCCGGCTACCTAAAACCAGGCCGTGCCAAACTAATAGAGTAACTTCTCTTTCCTAATAAATTAAATGTAAATAAATCATATTTAAATTATTAAAATACCGTTAAATTATCTCGAGGTCTTATCTATTTAAGATCAAGTCTCATTAAGCCAATAAGAACATTAATTAGCTAGGAGCATATGTTCATTATTCAAGTTTGTCATAACAAGACTCTATCAATAAAATCATGCAGATTATCCATGTCCCTTTTCTTTGAAATTTTCATTTAACATCAAACTTTCTCTGTGATTAAGAGAATTGTTTATTTTTGTCCAGAAAACCAGTGCTGAAACATAGTGCTAAACATCCCTAGCCCCACAAAAATGATAATTTATTTATTGCTGGTTTGCTGGACTTTTCCCTTGTTATCCTAGACCACATTCACTCATTTATGAAATGCAGTTCATAAAAAATAAGAGTTCCAGCTAAATCATATTTTTTAGATTCTCTTCAAGAAACACTTATATGAAACCAGTACATCTCCTCATTATTTCTGCACAATTCTAAAGCACTAAGTTGCCCTAATGTGCAATATATTAGTGACAACTTCTAGATCTCACATAATTGTGAATTTATTTTTTTTAAACCAACAAAATTGCAGAATATTCCACCAGCAAAGAGCAGATCTTTCCTGGGAAAAGCACTTACGGAGGTACCATTCCTGCATTTCTGCAAAGCCTTCAACAGTTAAAAGGACAGAGCAAAAAAGGCAGCAAACTCCTGCAATAATCTCTCTCAAACATCACCCAGTGCCAAAGCTCCTTAATGCTTGGCTACAAAATATTTGAGGTCAAGATTTCTATTTTCATTTTGGCACAAGGGTCTTACAGAACAAAGGATAATTTTTGTAAATTGGGATATATTAAAAGACACATGTAATCATGCTTTCTCAATTTAACCTGGAATTTTAAAGTATGTATTTTCTGTGCTTAAAATCTTGAGCCTTCTGCCTCTAGTTCCAAGTATCTCTAAAGTATAATAAGTCCCACTGGTCTAATTTCAGGTTACCAGCTCATTGGTTCCTGTTAACAAGACAATTTTCCCAAGCATTTTTCAAATCTACTCATTTAATAGCATTATCATTGTCTTCCAAGAGTGTTAATGGACTCCACAAAAATAGACCTTTGTAATGAATATGCCTGCTCTCGCCTCAGCTTTTAAACTCCTTAAAGAATTAGGTCCTTAGAGCTGAAAATGTAATTCGTATGTCAAGTTCTTCTCCCACTGAAATCAAGAGTCCTGTTGGCCTCTGTATCTGTTCGATGTAATCAAGAGTAAGAACCTCATTTTGGCCCAAACCTGAGCTTTATCCTGCATTTCTCACATAATGAGCATAAAACCTTCCTTCTGCTCAATGCACAACCCTGTGTTTGCACTCCACGAGTACAACAAACCCTGAGAGACCTCCCCAACTTACTAATTTACACCAATTCTCCTCAAAAGTCAAGAGGGAAATATACGCTCTTTCTTGTCTGCTTGCTACTTCCAAATCAATCCCTCAGATACCCAAATAAATAAATTGCTATTTCATCAAAAGACAAAAAAGAAAAGAGTTACTGGCCACTCATGAGGCATCTTCAAGTAAAGTAATCCTCCTGAATGTTTCATGCAATTATAATTCACATACTACAGTGATTTGTATCAAACAGAAGATGAGGAGAGACGTTATCTTTTGAGGAAATGCCTGAATATTCGACATAACTCTATACAGCAACAACAAAACATAATCGAATAGATATTGTACTGAACAGCCAGACTTGTGGTTTAATGAAATCAATGCAATTGATCCAGAGAGGATTTAACACCAGAGACCAAATCATGTTGTTTGTAGTCTGATTCTGAGACATTTCCTTGGAATTAAAGAGCATGGGCTGTGTCCACATCTTGCTTTATTCAGCATTAGGATTGGAATGGGGATCTCCCACATAACGAAAGCAGGAGGGTTGTCATACTTAGAAATATCACAAGTATTGTGGAATGCAAAAACTATTTCCCTCCAAATAATTTGTCTTGGATGCATCATATTAGAAGAGGCTGTGAGTACTCACAACTTGAACACAGAGTTACTGTTGAAATCTCCCATTTACCAAATAAAATAAATTCTTAGATGCTGAACCTCCCTGAATCCCATCACCAACAGCTAACAAAAAGCTGTCTAACAGCAGCTAGAAAAATTCTGGGGAGAAGCTTAGATTCTACCTACTCATCTTCCACGTGATTCCTGTTTAAGAAAAAACAGAATTCACTGAAGTTCTCTCTACACTACACAGCAGCAGGGCTTTCCAAGGTGATGTTACCACTGATTACACACTGCAGGGATGGATACAGGAGCAGAACTCTCACCAGCACAGTGGACAGGGATAAGGAGACTGCCTGGAGACAGCAAAGGAAGCCTCAGGTGGGGAAAGACTCTACAACTCTTAAGGATGCAGCAATGATCCTTTCATGGCAATTTTTCTCTATTGTCTTGGGATTTTTTTCCTCCACTTCAGTAAATACACCATCCCACCTAGTCGGAAGAGACTGACACACAGCTGGGTAGGAATCATTAGCTGATAGCACCCAGAGGCTTGACAGCATTTACACAGAGCACTCAGTAATAGACATTACTGAGAGAGAGAGGGAGCAGAAATTTAACACCAGTTCAGCCCTTAAAAATAAATAAAATCCTTCTACACGGTTTGACTTTTTTCTCACCGAATTCTCTCCAAGGCTATTTTTAGTGAGCCCAGCTGCAGGGGCTGGTGCTAAACATCAATATAATCTGTAAAGCCAAACACTGTCACTGGCACTGAGAGACAGGGCTGCCCTCCACAGAGCCACGTTTCTGCATGAAGGGGGGCATGAAAGCAGTGTTTTGTTCCTTTAGAGGAGGGGAATAATGAGCACTCTCTCTCCAGCTCAGAGAGGGTCAGAATGTACACAAAGGTTTCTAATTTCCAGCTTTAGGAGCCGCAGCTCTCTAAGGAGGGATTCACCTCTCCAAGGAGGTGGCTGCAGCAGGAGCAGGGAGAGGGGGTTTCAATACCCCCATACACAGAGCCCCTTCCCAGTCTCCACCTGAACTTCACCAGTTGCCAGGCAACAGCCACAAGGATATTTTCCCCCATTGCTGGAGTCCCAAACTACGCTAAACTATGACAGGAATATAAGATAAGATTTTAATTTTAGGAGAGGAAAAAATGCTCATAGTGTTACAGGCAATGAGGGAACATTGAGAGTCTAATGAGAGTTAGGATATCTTTGTACCACAACTCAACAATTCCTATGTGATGCTTTTTTACTACTGGGCATCTTATTGTTGAGAGCTAAGAAAAATATTTATTTATTTTTAAATCAAAGACCTTACCAATTTATTTGTACCAATTTAACCAGTTATTTCCTTGCAATAGCAGACCATAAACAACAAAGACCAGCCTGGACACAAAAAAAAAAATCTCTACATTGTTACCACTGCTCTTGAAAGTCCCGTCTCTTTCATCTTGTTTAGGCACATCTACACCCCTTTAGCCGCAAGCAAACCAGAACCAGGAATAATATAATATCTTCATGGTGTTTCCAACTCATTCAATAGTAAGGATTGCTGGAAATTTCAGAAAGATGGACTGCAAATCTTTCTGCTTGTTTATCATAGCTGGTTCAGAGGCAAAATTATGACCAAAACCCCTTTCTTGTAACTCCACCCCCTCAGAACATTAAGAAATAAATAGGTTTTGGTAAACCAGACACAGTAGATGGAAACTTTAAATCAGAAGGTTTCTAAACTTGCCCAACTTCCTTTAAAACAAAGCATTATTCTACTTCATCCATCATTTCCAGCATTTACATAATAATGTGAATTAGAACACCATTAACTACCTGTCCAGGGCAAAACAAATGGTCTGTATAGAAGCACACTGCTGATTCCAATCACTTCATTCATACTCACATGAGAATTTTAAGCAAATAACTTCATTTTAAATGGAACTTCATGGCTTTGGCAACTCATTCCAAAAGAAAGCACAGATACAAAGCAATCACAAGATATTTTTTGCCTTCATTCATATGTAAAGCTGGAGTGAGGAATGCTCTAAAACCACACAACATCTGCATTTCCCTAACATGATCTTTTTTTGCATGAATGTTTTGACAAGCACAGTCCTTGACTATTACCATTTTTAATGACAAGATATGAGAGAGAGGAAGCAGACTGCAGATGCTGATCCCCAAAAGCAATTAATGCTACATATTTTTGCCTTCTGGAGGTTTATCATATTACTACAGGAAACCTACTCACAAAGAAAGGGGTATAATGCAGGTCTGAACATCTGTGGGCAGTTCCAATGTACCTGCCTCTGTATCACCCTTAATGAGAAGCACAGCAAAACTCAGACCCAGTTCATTACATCCTCTGGTGTTCATAAATCCATTATATTTAGAGCTAGGAAGTACAAAGATAAAAGGGTTAGAAACCTGCATTTTACCAGTAGGTCTGGAAGGAAGGGCAGTCACTGATATATTCAGTTTGTTTCTAATGGGCCTTGTGGAGAATTAAAACTCCAGCTCCACAAATCTCACCAGTCAGAGGCTTTTCCATTCTATTTTTTGCCTAATTCACTAGTGAAATGAGGTTTAAGCAATTACTGTACCTGTGTGTCTATCAGTCCTTGGAATAACAACTTAACTTGTCTAGCCTTAATAAAGTCAGCACAGGGGTAGCAGCCTTTAAGATATTAATTTCCTATAAGTCTAATGGAATAATTGATAACTCCATCTCCAGTAAAACCTGTTCACCCATTTCAAAATCTTCAAGGTATTTAAACAGAAGAGGGGACATAGTTTTACTTACTTACCAGCCTGCATTTTCCTCTCTGAATACAGTTACTGTTAGTGAAGCTGTCAGCTTGTCACCACTTCGTAGATACACTCTAAAGGCATATAAATCCCAGCCTTTTAACAGTGGCCTTCCCAGGTAGATATCTACCAAATATTAGGCTTGATAACCATTGGGAGGGGGTTTGTGTTTATGGGTTTAATTACAAATTTTTCATATTTTCTAAACCAGTCTAACAGAAAAAAAACCCCCAATATTTAAATTTTTAACAAATGTTTTTAAAAGGGTTCTCTTGGATAGCATTACAGCAAGAAATTACAGATGAAACTGCTTTTGGCTTTGTACCTATGTGATAATTTTGAAATAATAAATATCCAAGGAACACAATTTCCCCCATGCCACAATGTTCTCAAGCTAAAGAATGGTCCTGCACGCAGAAAAATCAAGTCTTTGGAAAACATACAAACATTTTAGCCAGGGGAAGGTCAGGAATATGCCCCCCTCTACCTCTGCCCTCTAGTGTTACATGACCTGTTATTATTTCAAATATTTATCACAGTTACGAGCTGCAAATCCAACTTCAGGCAGCTCACACAAGTCAGCACTATGTGGTCTGCTCACTAAAATTGCATAAAATAATTCTATAAAGAACTAGAACATATTGTTATTCAAAAGAGAACCTGACAGTAAGGAAGTAGTTGTTAAATGCTCCTAAACAAGGAAGCAAGAAGCTGCTCAGCCTGATACACCATGATCAGCAAAAAACTCATGTACTTCACATCACTGCCTTTTTGCACATCAGGTCTCCAGAGTCACCTGTAAATGACACCTAAAATTGCTGTGACCATCCAGGACTGCTGGACCCAGACCAAACACAACCTCCTCCAGCATTTTGCCTTAAATCTGCCCCCTCTCAGCCTCACTGTGCACAGTGGAGCTGACAGTTAATCAGAATTTGGGCAGGGAGCATTTGGCAGATTTGATCGGCTCTGAGACACCAAACAAATGAACTCCATTTTCACAAGATCAGAGGTTTAAATGTTGAATAGAGACATAGGCACCTTGCTGGCATGAAGAAGTAATAAAACATGAATTATTATTGAAATGTATTTTGCTTTAGAACTTTATATTATAGTTTGGGGCTTCACAAGTTGCAATTTATGAATAGTAAACTGTGATTGATTTGTTTTCCCCACGTAACATCAAATCATCATCCTGGTATGAGCTCAGCAAAGGCTGCTTTTAATGGGGTGAAGAACTACAGAGATCTCTCATCAAACTAATGTGGAATAGGAAATCTGGTACATTGCAAATTTGCTCCTAATTACGCAATTAACAGAATCGTCCTTCTTAAATCACTGTGCTTTTACTCTGTCTTTACTAGTTTTGGTGTTAAACCTCATTTTCACTCAGATCCTTACAAAAGGCATTGATCCCCCCCTTTTTTGATCACTGTCCACATCTGCAGTTGCAGATTTTATTTGCCATTATGAAAAGCAAAGTAGCAGAGGCTGACATCTCACCATAAAGCGGGTGACATTCTCATACACCACACAAGAGAGTCAAGACACCCAAGTCAGAGAGAAGGATACCTAAACATTGGGTACTGCTGTGGAGTACCCCCAGGAGTATCTGTCTGATCTAATCCAGGTCATTTGCTTAAAAAATCCAGGTGATCTGCAACCCAGCAAAAGTCAAATCCAGGTATTTCAAATCCCCTGTCAGTGCATCTCAGGCAGTGGGCTCTCTTTCCTTGCCTTTAGTACTGTGACAGTTATGAAAAGAAAGAAATATACATATATATGGTTATAGTTATAAAAGAAAGGAATGAAATCACAACAAAAATCCCTCACTGGAAATAGCAATTTCTTTATAAATCTCTTTATAGAGAAACTTCATTCTTGAAGAGGCCTGAATTGTCAAAAAACTCCAGTCTATGCAAGGTGACAGATATCATCCCATCTGCAGGTGAAGTAGTGATTATAAATTTATATAGTATCTTCTTTTCCATGCACCCTTCCAATCCCAGGGAGCTTTGGATTTCTAACAAGTTCACTCACAATCCTCACCTTCCAAGTCAAGATGTGTTTTGGTAATGTGTTAGTTAAGATAATTTTGCCTTTGAGCAGGTGACCTACCATCATAACGCGGACTAGGAAATGATGATGTGCTTGATTTCTACACAAAGTCCAAAAAGTTTCTTTTCCATGACTGCAGGGGTGGAAAACACTGAGCACTTCGACAAAATAAAGTTCTACATACAAAGGGATTTAATGCAGAGAACAGGCTTGTGCTTGGTGGCTCCAGTTCAGCCTCTCCCAGGTAAAGTTTTATTACCCCTTGGTCTGTGCAGAAGTTTTGTCTGTGCAAAAGTTTGATTGAAACGGCACTAGTTATAAAAATACAGCTGAAGAAACCCAAACCAAAGTATTCAGTTATGGGTAGCCCAGCAATGAGGTTTGTCCTTCCAATCCAAGTTTAACACGGTCCGCAGTGGGAAAAAGGCATCGGTTTCAGGGCTGGCAGTGCCAGCAGAGGAATGCTAAAACGCCCAGTTCTCATCCTCTTTTACAAAGTCCGTGGCTCAGTAAACAAGGATAAGTCACACAAAGATTTGCTCAGCATCTGTTGATAGCTCTAAGTAGTTGGTGCTTTAAAAAAAAAAAAAAAATCAGATTTCATCTACAAAGAAAGATCTATTTAAGTGTCATTAATCTGGTGGTTGTTCTAACCTCCTCTGCCAGGATTTGAGGATAATAAACCGAGAAATGTCATAAGGAAATACATCTCTACATAAACTCTCTCCCTCATTTTCAGTGTGCAATGATATTAGAAAATACTCAGTTATCACCCACTGCCCCAGGATATAAACAGAGTTTTAATGGATTCATGCAGGAAATTTGTGGAAGTCTATCCCCTGTAAACAGCTCTTCTTCCTATTCTATCAAAGGCTATTTCAACATCAAGCAGCACCAACCACCTCCCCTGGTGAATCCAATTTTGTATCTGCAATCACTGCTCCCAGATGGTGGATATTATCAGTCAAGAATCTGTTTTTAATAACAACTTGTTTGATCTGTACAGCCTCTTGCAAGGAGCAGATCCCTCAGGCATAAAATACTTTTCACCAATATTTCTCAATTTATCATAAAAGAGGGCTGCATAACCCCCGTCTTGAAAAGGTTCGTCACAAGTTTAATTTTTAAAAAGTAGAAAACAAAACCAGATGCAGATTAGGGCCAGAATAATTGAATGCCTTCCAAATCTTTTTAGTTAAGGGTCAGCAAATAGAATATCCATAAATACATGGACATCACCTGAGCCACCCAAACTTTTACCCTTTACTTTTCCAACTGTAGACTTGTTTTAACTACAGTCAGATAACTGTGGTCCAGTTTACAGTTTCTTGTTCAGAGTCAGAGCTTTAAATTCAGCTAAATCTTTACCATCAATAAATACATATATTTTAGATATATATATATTATGTACACACGATGAGTTTTACACACCTTTGTCACATAAGGTGTGCTATGAACTTCTGCTGTGCACTGGAAAATTTAGGCACCACAAATTCTTCTGAATTGGTGAACTTGCTCAGGAAGATACATATAATAAACAGAACTGAACAGAACTTTGTTAGTTAAGCCCTCTTGAACTTATGGGAGGCAATTTGCCTTCCTTACTTCGTATTATTTTTAAAATGCATAATTTCATTAAGGTTTTCTTTCAGTGTCACTAGTCTAAAATACACTGTTCCAAATGGAAAACAGAAAGAGAGAAACTGAAATGTTTTAAGACCCAAATATAAATTAAATGAACAATTAGCTCTCTTCAACCACATTTTCACCAGATGGGAACCACAAGTTCTAGAACGTGGTCAGGATTTATTAAACAACTTTTGCACCAGCAAGAAGGAGACTATCACCAGTGTTATTTCATGTTCTCTGATTTAGTCAATACACTGGGCCTTTTAAACACTTTTTTTTTCTTCTCAATATACCATTTAACAGTAGATTCAGATTCAATCTCTTCCTAAACACATCTGATCACATCTGGAAGAATTTAGTGTAGAGAAGCAATAGAAGACTTTGTTAGAGTTTAAGCCAGTCTTGCTCTTGGACTTACAGATAGATGGCAACATTACTTTATCAGCACCACTGGCAAATCTTGAATTCTGAAAGTCTGTATTTCTATTCAACATATCTTCTGAGCCTGTTTTCCCCAGAAATGGGATAGCTCTTCATGCTCCATCAATTCATGGCACATTTGCAGCTATCAGGAGAAGGAGGGCTCCACTCACCACAATCTATTAAATGTACAAAAAATAGTCTGTATTCTTTTAACAGCTCTAAAACACTCTAAAGAAACTCAAAATTTAAAAACTAGTTGGTCCATGTTTGTTCTCCAGATTTATGATTCTGTATCAATGCAAGTCTTGTTCTGCTGGGTTCAGTGTAAGTGAATGGAGCTTCATAGACCAACCTGCACTGCAATGCTTAGTGTTTTATTTGTACATAAACATACATTTTAGATATACATTTATATATAAATGGAAACAAAATCAGTCCTCAATTTCACATCAGCAGGCTTTGAATTTTAATCAATCCCTTCAGGGCAATTGGAGGTGATGAATGGAGAAGACAAGTTCTGTGCACTCATTTTCAGAGCTATACTCTTATTTAAGCATCCTTTATTTCCTGCCCTTCAATTTGTGTATAAAAACCCTTCCTGATTTCAGGTCAGAGCAAACTCTTGATCAGAAACCAACAACCAGTGAAACATCACAAAAACATTTAACCTCCTCTGAATCATCTATATTAAAGTGCATCACATGTCAATACACAGTAATGTCTAGAAGAAAAACAGCATGATAAGAATTGAAAGAATTTAAGTTTAAAAAGAGGAAAAAAAAATCATATCAGAAGCATTGTTCACAGAAAATCAGATGTGTCTGGGCTGTTGGATACCAGCATAACAAGATGGGGGTGTGTGGAGGGCAGCAAGAAAAATTCTAAGTATCTTCTTAATACCAAGAATTGTCAGCTAAAAGCTTGTAAGTAGGATTATTTTTTTCTTTTAAAGAGAGTCAAGGTTGTGATTTTGAGTCAGGAATCATGAAAAGCACTGCCCCTAAGGCACACAACTCCACAGAGCAGTACAGGGAGGCTAAAGGGGCTGATCACATAGAAGAAAAGTCTATTCAAGATGTAATATACCTTCTCCATGGAGACAAACATTGGTGGTTTTTATTTTTGAGAGCTGGGTGTACATTCAGAACTCTTTTGTGATGGGTTAGGATAGCACAACATGTGTTTCACCATCCACATTTCTGCCCTGGTAACACAGAGAATTGCATAGAGCTCAGCTCTGCCCGTGCAGTTCCCTCACGTCACCGTAAAAATCAAGTACTGCAAGCATAGCATGGATGGATTTTGCATCAGTGCCTGTAAGTTTGAAGCAGAACAACAAAGGATTGGGTTTTGGGATATAGAGAGCTGCATTATCAGTTACCTCTCGTGGCTCAAAGGGCCATCAATTCCTCCCCTTTACCAAAACATGCAGTTTGTGGAAGAAGCAGGGAACTTGTGCAAGTCCCCATCACACAGCCCTGCTGACCCTGCCCCCAGGATGGCAAGAGGAAAGCAAAACCTGCTTAACTGAGGGCTTCCCAACAGCCATGGCATTAGGTAATCCTAATTTCAAATGGTGACATTATTAATCTTCCTAGGAGTTTACCAATCTGTATGAACCCTGAAATAATTTTGTGTTTCTATTCCAGACTTCTAATGAAAGTCCTTTCAGTGAAATGCAGCCAACTCATTTCCCAGTACTGTGAAAGCTTGTGAAATGCTCAATTTTTATTATGAGATGATACCTTTTATAAAAGCTTAGAAAAACAGCAGTAACCACTAAAACAGCCCCTTACGAGAGGCTCAAATCTATGCCTGGTAAAAGGGTTTATAATTATTGCTGCATTCATCAAAACAAATCTATTAAGCAAACAAATTACAAACACAGAAGGTTCAGCTCTTATGAAGCTTTGCTTTATGGTTAGCCCAGCAGAATTGGACACATTAAAATTCTTCCAAACTGTGAAGGAGAAATTCCTCTCATGAGTGAAATCATGCAGACAATTCCCAGCTGGATATTTTTTGTTTTTCATATTGATATTTGTTGTGCTCAGGAGACATTAGCAGCAGAGCAATAATGGAAAAATAGACCACCACTGCTAATAGTCCCTAACTGCTCTAAAAACATGGTTACAGCTCATGTGCATGTATATATATATTGTAGGTATAATATATTAAATACATATCTAAATAAAAATAACATGGCATTGGGCAATCGTTATTGGTTAAAGAGGTAGAGGGAGGGAGAAAAGCTCATCAGCAGCTCCTAAAGATCATCAGAAGCCTTTGCTGCAGAAGAACTTGCTCTGACAAAAATTATTTCCCCAGCCTCATCCACACGTCCCTCAGGAGAACAAACAGTCCCCCAAGGAGAAAGACTGAGAGAACAGAGTTTCACTGCCTTCCCCAGCATTTGTGTTTATTCAGGGGAAATTACCCCCTACTCACAATTAAAAGCTTACCACGTTCAGATTTCACATACCAGTCTCCCTTTATATTTTTTTGAGCAAATGGTCACAATAAGAAGCTGCCTCAATTCTATGGATAAAATGCCCCTTTATTGCAGGGAAGAAAATAACTTTCCCAGCCACTTTTATCTACAGGACTAAGCAGCAGCTGCAACAAGCAAAAGGGAGCTGCAGATCTCTGCTTGCAGGTTGCTGGAGTTATTTTTGCAACCCAAAGGTGGTCTTTGGATTAGAGGACTGAAATGGGATCAAGAACTGGAGAATCATTTTCATGTCTCAAGGGGTTTGCTGTGCCCCACTGGGCAAATCTCTGAACCACTTTGGGCCTCCCTTAATTGTATAATCAGGTTTCTGACACTTCATAACCCTCTACAACTTCAGAACCACGATGGTGGGAAAGCCTGATTATGGCAATTAAAGATCCCCATAGTAAGGCACTCCAAGGAAATACAAACTATACAATTAGTTGACTAACAGCAGCAGAGTCCTCAGCATTTCCTGTGTCTCTGATGTCTGTTAGGATGGGATCCCTCAGGTTTTGGAGCTCTAAAACCACCTGGAAACTGTGACAGGTTTCCCAGTGCTGACTTGCCTGATCTCCACAATGAGGCAGGAAATTGTTGGTGCAGAGGAACAGAAGTTTGTCACAAGTCACCCTCCCAGGATTTGTGTCCAATACCCCCCAGCCTGCGCTGCCTGGCTGTGCAGCCTATTGCTGCTGCATGTTTGGCTTTGTTCTGTGGTTTGGTGGGTGCTTTTTCAAACATGCAACATTTGCTGGTTCTGAGTTTTTTCCAAAACCCAAGAGCATTCAGACCCCTCAAATTTTGACATATACCTCCATGTAACAGTCAAGAGGACTATGAGCTGGTGTAGTTCAGAAGCATTTTCCAGCCTGCTGGCAACCATTCCCTACCCCTGATCAACTGGTCCTCAGAGTGGTACCAACCACGTCCCTGAAGGAACAGACCCAGAGCACTCCTGGAGCAGGTCCATTCTCTATATCTCAGAGCTCCTGAGCTATTTTCCCTTCTTCTCCATGTTGCTGGGAGGTCAGAGCAGGAGAGAGAGAACTGACTGTGTGTGAGAAAGGCCTTAGGAAATTTAAGCCACTAAGGAAAGCATAACCACTCTCTAACTTTTGAGATATACAAAGGCAAACAGTCCATGAGTTTGTTCCCAGCACACATCTACAGCTAGAGGAAAAATTCAGTTTGACTGCTCAAACCCTTGCTCTACCATCTCCCCACCCCCGAGAGAAGCCAGACAATGCCATCAAGAGAGAAGGGACTGTTTTCCACAAAATTATCAAAACTATCAAAAAAACCCAGTTCTTCTCAGCTGGCAACACAGAAAGAAAGGCTGCCTACATTTTTTCTGGCAGTTTTTAAGAAGAAATCCGCAGTTTTTAAGAAGAAATCCACAGTTTAGGGTCCCAAAATAACTTTAATCCCATGCACATTAAAAAAAAATCCCAACTCTATGACAACATAGGAGAGCTAGCAAGAGATAGGCAAATTTTAATACATTTTCACAAGAGAACACATTGCTACACCAAATTCAATACAGCCAGCTCTGCATTTATAAACCATAAGCGAAGCCATGAAGATTAGATTACTTTCCCCCCCATCCCTTTTATTTAAAGCTGAGATTCCCATGGTTCCAGGAGCTCAGATTTCAGTAAAAACAGCGAGCACTGCTAGACTGCCATCCCTGCAATCAGCTTAAGTGCCAAGAAACGTGCAGCATTGCAGTTCCAGGCTCCTCTTCCTCTGCTCAGTTAAGTTCATTTCTGTGCCTGCCTGCTCCCTTTTTCAGAAGCTGAATTATTGCCCCAAGCCCTGAGGTGGCCACCTGCTATCAGTGCAAAAATAGCTGTGGTGTTTCTTCGGTACCCACAAATACAACCTCACACTCATTTCCTCAACAAAAGAGAGTGTCAGCCCCATCTTGCAGGAGACCAGGTAAAGCACCACCAGTTTAAATGACTTGCTCAAGGTCACAGAACTAAAATTACCAAGCCAGAGTTTGAGTGACTTTGTCTATAACCCAGCCCAGTGCTCCTGCCGGGTGATATCTCTGTTCTGGTATCACTAAAGTTCCATGCTTTCTCTAACTCCAATCATTTTGAAATGCAGATAAACAGCTATGAAAAGATCCAAACTAAGAAAAGACACAACCTTAAAATCTTTTGCTTTTGACCGGAAGCATCCATAAAAAATTTTCTGCAGTGGGGATTCCACTAGATCCCACCTAATATTGTCACTGGTTGCCACTTGCAATCCTTTTGGCTGGCAGAGCCCATCAGTTCAGCAGCTGATGTATAGGTGTTGGAGATAATTTAATATTTTGATACTTGATATTGCTTCAACCTTGTCTCTTTAAATAAAACAATACTTCCCTTGATACCACTGAGATGGTTCCTCCAGGTAGTACAGGAATAGGTAATGCTATCTAAATACATTCTTCAGTCTTGGCATGAGATGATTTAACTGCATTTGTTAAAAGGAAGAAAAAAGAAAGAAATTTAAAATCTACAATAAAGCTGATTCCATAGACAGAAAAAAAAAGCAGCACATGGATTTATTTTATTACTGTAGGCTAAAATCGTATTATTTTTATTGAAATTGTAGTATATGCTGGTACTAGAAGGAATTATTGCAAAGGGCTCAAATCCTAAATCAAGCCCTGCTTCAAATAAGATTATTGGCAACATGAGGAAGTCCTATGAAGATGTGTGACCCTGATGGATACACACACAGTGGAGGTTTGGCCCTGCACCAGCACGGCAGAGGTGACCAGGACTAAATTGCCTACAAGCATGTAATTGTCAAATATCCTTACGCGGAGTTTGAAACAGAATCTGCTGAAACGTCACAATTTTTCATATTTCACAAGAGCTGCACTGAAGGCTTCATTTGCTCTAAATAATTCTGTTCGTGTCATCAAGCCTCACTTTCCAGCCCTCTTTCGTGTCTTTCTGTACACACGGTGTCATTAATCTCGGAAGCATCACCCACAGTCCATGTGTGCTCTTTAACACCACTACAATACTGCAGAGCACTTAATTTCATCAGCCCAGCATAACTGAAATTTGAATCGCTGGAGGAAAAAGTTCTGATTTAGCAACATTAAGTTTTTTGTCACTGTTGTTGAAATATTACATTGAAGAGTTAGGATTTTCCTCCCAGAAACCTACAGGAATGCTCTGAATTTACATTACAGCAAAACCTAAGCAGAAAAGAGCCCCAACACCCACTTACTTGTATTCATTGTCACAGGGCAAGTTTGCCAGTGGTTGAAAAGCTGGTTTTGTGGTTTTAAGGGGATCAGCTTCTCACATGGAAGAACCAATGTCTTCTGAAAAAGAGGTTCATTTTTCTCCAGCTTCCCTCTACATACAAATAAAAACCACTTTGCAAGAGTCTGACCCATACCACAGGACAAGGGGAGCCCACCCACTGCTGGAGGTCATCACCTAGAGTATATCTGGGAAGCAAATCAGATCTTCCAGCTATTTAATCCAACTGTATTTCAGTGGAGATTTGTACCTTATTAAGCTTCTGACTAAAGCTCTACTCTTGGCACTAAATAATACTTGAAAGTGTATTTGTATTTCTGGAACTGAGGCACAGCTCTATCCCACGGGCTCCAGTGAGCACAGTGCACATGAAATTGGAAGCTGTGCTCAGCTGAGCCCCACATGAGCCCAGGTTATGTGATGGACAACAAGAGAAGAAAGCTGAGCTAACACAGAAAAACAGGTGCAGCATCCAATTTGGGCCAACTTTCCTATTTAAAAAAGCTTTTTAAGGGTCCTCAGGGTAACTCTCATTGCTGTTGCAAACATTAAGTCCTTGTGGTGAAGCAATGAGTTCCAACAGACCTCTCAGACAAAATTTAGTATTTATATTTTAAATGAACAAGCTGCAGAATAGGTAAAGCCCTTAACTGCACCTGAACAGCAGTTCTGGCAGAATACTGAGGAAACACTTAAAATGTTTTCAGGGCAGGAGGGGAAAAATGTGACTGCTGATTTAAAATCCCTTTTATGGCTACATTTATTGCCATTCTTATTGTAATGTCTAGGCTTGCTCTACTGCATGAGCCTCAGGCCTCTCTCCCCATCAACTTCAAACAGGGAATTTATTACAGAAATAAGTGTGGTTTTTGCAAAAAAAAAAAAGTAAACTCAGAACAGTGCTAACTGCAAGCAGCCCTAAATACAGAATGCTCACAGCACAGCCCATTAAAAGCCAGGCCAACAAGAACTAATAAGCAACTATCCCAGTTACTGGAAACACCCAACACAATGTATTTGCTTTACAAACCTGCAGATTATTTTCAAATCATCAATGTCATCATGTGCGAAAAAAAAATTCTGATGCTTTGCTGTTTACAACAGGTCCCCCCTGTGTGCATCTGGTGGAACCTTTATCAATGGGAGGTAGAGTGGATTTTAAGTCCACAGATCAGAAAGAAACAGGAATAAATGATGCAGCGTGCCAAGGGACAGGCTTCCTTTCAAGCCAGTGACAGCTGAGGCAGCCTGGCTTTGGTACCTTGAAGGGTTAGAGATAAAGTGGGCCCCTAGCAGCTGGAGAAGAGTCCCAGTGCAGAGAATGTTTTTAACCTCTGCTCCAAGCTTCCAGCAGAGTGAGGCAGGAGGTGATAAAACTGAGTATGTAACGAGCCACTGTGCCTTGATGGCTCAAGATAGACTTGACACTGCCAGGACAGCCATATCAGCCTGAAATTGTGCCAGCTCTATTAGGGAGCACAAACCACATTCCATTCAATGTCAAAATGGAAACAGAATAGAGATGTGCTATAGACAGCAGCTATGGCAAAAGATAAAGAGTGTTCTGCATTCAACTTTGAGTACAAGCTTTTCAATTCCCTACCTTGGTGACAATTTGGATGCCACAAAATCAAGAGGATTTAATGCAGTATCTTATTTTTGTAATTCCTTTTAAGCAAAGAAACTAAATAAAAGACTAGTTCTTTAAAACTAATCCTTTCATACCTGCTATACTCCTACCAAGAGAAAACTATTTCTTTCAAGGCCTTCATGTCTGCTATGCCTTGACTCCCGATCTTCAGGACTAAACTTAAGACATCTATAAAACAAAATTGAGATTCTGGCACTGCTACTGTTTGTATTTAGCTTTACAGAGTTCAGAGGGGCATTTTATTGGGAAAAAATCAATAGTAAGAGCTGACACTTAGGCTGCTGATGTTTATTATACATTACTAATTTACTGTTAGATGCAGCTTTTCCACTGGGCCCAGAGGTGCTTCTTTATCATTCCAGCCCCTCATCTGACCTCTCGGGTTCTGATTTCTCTCTCTAATTCTCTTCATTACACCCCTCCCTTGCCACAAGGCCACCTCTGCCTTGTTGCGTTGTTTGGTTTGGTTCAGCAGGCCGCAGCCCTGTCCGAGAGCACAGCGGGGCCGCTGAGGGCAGGGCGGCCGTTCGCTCCCCGCCGTCCTTCGGGACGGCCCCGCTGAGGGAAGGGCGGCCGTTCGCTCCCCGCCGTCCTTCGGGACGGCCCCGCTGAGGGCAGGGCGGCCGTTCGCTCCCCGCCGTCCTTCGGGACGGCCCCGCTGAGGGCAGGGCGGCCGTTCGCTCCCCGCATTCCTTCCGGACGGCCCCGGGGCCCCGCAACACGCTGACAGTAAAGGAGGCAGAAGAAGGGTCCCTCATGGCGGCCTCAGAGCAACTTTTATTGCTACACGTTGACCAGCCGGTCCCCAGAGGCACAGGGAACTGCGTGGTGCGGCAGCAGGGGGTTGATATGGGGACGAGGGAGGCAGGGAAGGCACATGGACGGATGATCTCAGGGCTCAGTGGTGAATCTCTGTCATGGGCAGAGCTCGGGTGCTGAACCCGAGGGAGCGGCCAGGGCTAGGGGCAGAGGAAGCGGGGGGACAATGTGAAAGGTATAAATTTAATAAGAAAAGCAGTGGGTAAATACAGCACCGCAGTGCCTCCCTACTCCACTACATGATTTTCCTGGCTACTCTCCACCCACACCTGGGCCAGAACATCCAAGTGGTGGGTCAAGGAAAGAAAGCAGCACTGTAAGTTCCTGGCTGCAGAGAGGAAGAAAATACCCACATGGGGAATAAAAAGGCAGCAACACCATCAATTGATTCTTTTTTCCAGCTATTCGTTAAAACATGCCTATATTTAGCCTACTAATATCACACAGGCTCCACATATAAGCAGAAAATGTCATTCTTTCTGGTTTCAGTCTGACTTGCGCAAACTGTATCACCCCAGAAATAACAATGCCATGACAACAGTTAAAGGAAGGGATCTAAGAAAGCTCATGTGGTGTTAGACCACAGCACAAGCCAGTAGAAATACCAGAGAAAGAAGTTGCACTGCTTCCTGCTGCTGTTTATTTGTATAATTAATTGTCATCCCAGCCTCAAAAGGTGATGAGGATGTAGCAATCGTGGTGCTTGAGACCAGAGACCCCTCACTTCCTGCTTTGATTCTAGCAGAAAGTGCAGCTGCCTAAAACACACCTAGTCCAGTTAATTGTACGATCTTGGTCATGTCCTCAGTATCCCACTGTGCCAGCCCCCATCCAGAAACAAACTACACACCCTTTGTGCTTTGGGGTTTAGTTGTACCATAGGTAACTCAGGCTATTCCCCAAGTTTTAAAAGTCACCCAATAACACCCCCTTGTTAGTGTATTAGGCACTTGTGCTACCAAACACTCCCAGTTATATCAGGACCCCAGAGAGTCCTGTATCTGGAAGTCAGTATGGACCCAAATTACTTTCTCATACCATTATCTTCTCCTGTCTTTTCCCTCATGATAGGGGAAAGCACAGCCTGTTGTCCCTGTATTCCCTTGTGCTTTCCCAAACTTCTTTTGCAAACATTTCTTCTGGCAGGTGGCCCAGGGCAACCCCTGAGTATCAGATATACCATTCACCCCTGGAGAAGGCACTTAGGAGAGACTGAATCCCATGTCTAGTCGGGCAACAACCCTGTGGGCCTGATCAGAGCCTTCCAAACAGATGGGCACAAGCACAGGCACTAAGAGACACTGCACGGACACAAAGTGTGATGGCTGCAGGCAGGATTTCCAGCCAAGCTCTCCCAAAAGGATGCACACCCCGGATCAGCACACTCTGCTCCAGAGGATATCGTCCTCTGCAACCAATCCTCAGCTTCCCCTCACTGCTGCAACCACATGAAGTGGTGCCTGACCTCTGCAGATTGAGAGCAGCGGAGTCAGGTGGAGAACGAGGTGTTTTAATGCAGCGATCACACTGTGTGGGCTCTCTGCTCGAATCCCTGCAGAAGAGGCTCACACTAACTGTTGTTTCTGAAATAGTTCCATCAAAATCAGCACACAGCACCGCAGCCAACTCTGATAACACTTCCATATCCATTCACACAGCAAGAAAAATGGGGAGAAAGGAGAGGAGCAATTTTACAGGATGTGAAAATGGAGCCTGTAGCAGTGACGTACTGCAGAACTTGTTATTTTCTCTGTAGAAATATTTCATGTCATGCCTCTGACCCGTGAAGATAGTTTAACAGGGAACATTCCAAACCAATTTTTACAGTTATTTTTTTGCCCTCAGGACTGAAATATAAAAGTAACCAGACAATTTGTGCAGCTTCTGGTAAAAGAGATGAAATAAAAAGGCTGCTATTAAACAGCTTTATAGTAACTACAGTATGCCAGAATCATCATACATATATTAATATAATACTGCTGCCTTCCATTTGCCTCAACCCTCAAGTGATAAAGATAAACCAGAAAAAGTTATCCCAGCAATTGCCTGGAGCAGTGAACAGTGTATTTACATACTGCACTGGGCATTTGTGGGGTTTAGGGAAGAAATACCATTTAAACAAGCACATGCACATTTTACATATACATAGCACAGCACCTTTCTCTACCTGCTGCACCATTTGTATTTTATGGGGATCTTTGCAGCCCAAGAAGCCCAGTGTTAATTTAAAAGCTGCATCCTGCAGAGAGAGTGGATGTTTGCTCTGTGATTGCCATCTTGTGGCCACAGAAACCTGTCCTGCTCCATGTTTACTGCTCCCAAACAAATCCACCTTGGAAGAGGCAACCTTTTGGCTATTCCTTGAGCTGTAAGGAGTAATTTAGAGCTCTGGCTGACAAAAAGCCAGGTTGTGGTGTCCTTGCAAACATCAGCCAAACCCCCAGCCCTGTGCACCTAAATATTGGTGGGAAAGGATGAAGTTGAGCAGCTCTCAGGTGCTCCATGGCTTCAGCACAGCAGAAGCAGCAGCTGACTCTGCTTTCCCAAGAGCATGGAAACAGCCTCTGGTTGTTGTTATTAATGGTATCGTTAAATTATCATTTGATGACTAATGAAATACAGCTGAGGTCACACAGCAAGTCACTACAAGAAAAGAATTCAGCAATTCTGGAAATAACAGCTTTTATCTTTATTTCATCCCACCTGTGAAAGTGCACATATGTTGTTTTAAGTGGAATTTATAATCTCCTGATTGAACAGATACCAAATACTATTTTTGATGAGTATCTTTAAAAATACATCTCTTCAAATATATACATTGCAGAATATATTGGCTAGAATTCACACGCTGCTACACAGCATAAGCACAAAAAAATAAATTATTAAAATTACCACCCACAGAGTGTCTTGCCATGAATTTAGGGTACTTCATATAGTGAGACACCACAAATCTGAAGGCAAATGAGACTTTTCTGCTGTGGCTATAAAATTTATCATGCAAAACATCATTTTATCCATGCCACCAACTGAGTATTTTGATCCTTGCTCTCAGACTCATTGTGTAGTTTAGTACATTTCCAGCATGAAATATGAATACATTGTAATTCCAACAACTACAAAACCCAGAGGCAGGAGCTTGGAAGGATTCCCAGCAAGAACTGTGAGGGAGAGAAATCGCCCAAACTCTTTAATGCTCAGTAAAGGGACAAATGTAATTCAGTCTTAGATTTCCCTAACAGGTTTCAATGGAAAGGGAGCCTTAAGGCTTCCTAAACAAGAGTTGAAAGGTTAAAGAAACAAATAAAAAAACCTACACAAACCCAACAACAACTTCTCCCTTAAAAATTTCCCTCTAAATTGGGCACCATTCTAGATCCCAAAGTTTGCTGATCCCTTTATTGTGTTCTGATCTTTTCTGAAAGCATCCACCTTACACACCCGCAAGAGATTTTTATTTTAAGAATTCCTATTTTTAACAGGTGCTGGTAGGTGCTATACAGAAAGAATAGTTTTTAAAAATCATCCTAAGGCCTCATTATATGAACATGGCCAAATGCAGATAACAGATACCTGTTATCTTTCTTCTTTGCCTCTCCTGAGATCTGTTCTACCCCAGTTCTTGTGTCCTCTAGAACTTCCAGCTATGCCAGTTCTTGCAATAAATTACAGCACCCACACATCTTACCCCTTCTGTGTCCATAGCATAATACCACAAGACATTTTTCCCTATTTCATCCCCCCCATTCTGGGATATTCCAGTCAGGCTCTTTTAGCCTCCCCTTTTCCAAAGAACTGACTGGAAAAATGGAAACATCTGCTAATGGTACCAAACCCTTTCAGCCAGGGAATGGCATTTGCAGTCTCCCAGCACAGATCAATATGTAAGTGCTTTCAGAACAAAACCAGCTCAATTATTCTACCCAAGGCTCATACACTAGGAACAGACTCATTGGTTTAATTATTTGGGGGGAGACCAGTTCTTTGTTTAAAAAAGAAAAAAAAAAAAAACAAAACAACCCCACTACATCAGGTAGACCTTTCTCTTAAGATCAGCACTAACCCACCAAGCACAAAGCAGGAGGGCATTAGTGCTTGAAGCAGTCCTTTACCCACTCCACAGACAGGAGGGAGGAAAATCTACAGCTAAACCTGTTGCAAATTGGAAATAGAAAGAAGCACACATATATACACAACACAAACACTGCTTTCCTCCTCTCCCTCAGCCTCCCATCCCTGAGCCATCCTGCTCTCACTGAGCTGAGCAGAGGACAACAGACACCTCAGCTTCCCTCCTCCTTTTCTCAGTGCCCCACTGGAGAGCAACAATCAATATCAAGTTCACAGAGGAGAAACACAAAGCTTCAGCCTGACAGTTTTTCCCATCCGTTTCTAAATGTCCTCTGCAAACAGTGAGAGCATCCAGCTTGAGCTGCAATCCCTGCTGCTCTGTATTCATCTTTGTTATGACACTTGGAGCTTCGACACCCAGCCAAACCCACCCAATTAGTGCATCTCCCTCCTGCAGCACAAATACTCCATAACACTCAGATCAGGCTCAATTTGCTTGTAGAAAAAAGAAAAGAAAAAAAAAAGGCAGTAGAACATTAGGTGTGGATTTGCCTCAATGTGAAAAAGGAACTTTGAATGTAAGAAAAATAAAGCTTTGCAGTACATTAGGGAAAAGTGAAGCAAAGCCCTACTAAGAGAGGCAACTAGTAACACATGTAATCAAAAAAGCCACTCCCCATTCCACTCCAGATCTGCCTGCAGCTGTGCCTCAGAAATCCAGGGGCAAAGCAGCAAAGGGGAGCCCTGAGCCATCCCAAGCCCCAGCTCCCTGCACACACAGCCCCAGTGCAGCACAACAGCCAGGAGCCACGTCTGTGCTTCAGAAATTCCCTGAAAAACAACATGAGGGGCTGTTTTATCCCTTAAAGCTTTGGTTCAACTGACCTAAAGCAAAGAACTTCTTACAGTAGCCAGAACTCAGATGCACTGGTCAAAAGAATTACATTAAGAGGGTGCCATAAATACCCTCCACACACACATCCTTGCAGAGCAGGCTCTTCCCTCCAGATTGGAGCCTCATCCCTCAAGCTGCACCAGTTCTTCAGAAAAACAACCCTTCCACTGCCCTGAGAGGATAAGCAGTTCCCTACCCCAACATCAGCAGTCCCTGCTCCCTCTCCAGGGAGGAGGCAGCTCCCAGGATCAGGAAGCTCCCTCTCCCTACCAGCACAACCAGGAGAAGGCAAAGAAAATCTTCCCCTCCACTGCTCAGTCCCTCCCTCCCCTAAGGGAATACAAACAAAAACCACAAAGCAAACAAAGCTGATATCTTCCCTCAAAGCCCTATTCAGAAAGGTTCCCTCAAGTTCAAGAAAACCAAGGCCTCCGAGTTGAAAGTCTTAATTAAAAATCAAGCCTTGGAGGCTGTAGATGGCTGGAACGGGAATGCACTCTAAAACCTCACACTCGCTTTCTCCCCAAGGAATGGGGATCTTGGAATTATAGCTCAGTCTTTTGGCAATCGAACATCAAGGGGGCAATGGCACAGAGACACCCTTTAGTCAATCCCCAGCCCCGGCAATGACAGAGGATTTACCTCATAGGAGTGATGGACACATTAATAATTCCAACAATGAGCATTGTTTAAAAAAGATAACACAAAGGTTTCCCTCTGAGGGAACTACACGAATCATAAACTGGCTTTCTCAAGAACATTCAAAATGCAACAATAAAACTTCAATCAAAGAAAAATAAGCACTAAAGTGGGATTAACAATGTCCAGCACTTTGACACGTGATATGATCCAAAAGTAACATGAGCAGCAAGAACAGCAAAAGAAATCCTGAATACACTGATGTAGTTTTTCCTTTAATTTCAGGAGGTCCAGAAACAGAAGAAGAGAAACTTTTCCTCTGGATCTCCCTCTCCAAGTCTGACCTTTGAGACATTAGAAAGAGGGTTAGTTCCATTTTGTGTATGATTTCCTTGGAAATTTTGTTGCCCTCTTGTAGGAGCCTAACCAGCAGCTCAGCACGATTGCAGTGTTTATTGGGATACAGGGCACAGACTGTTCACAACCACCTTGCAAGGCTGACCACTGAGGTGGCTATTTAAGAGCTGCCGCTTGCAGGAGCACATTTCCACCCACCCCAGCTGCAGAGAGAACCAAAGCAAGGCTGCACATGGCCAAATCTGTGACCTGGTCATGTATGTTTAATTCCAGTAAACGCACTGGACCCTCTCAGGTAAAAATTTACAAAATATTTCACAGAAGATGCGAATAAATTATGCTGTAGGTGACTTAAGTGAGGTTTTTGAAGCCAAATTTAGCAGCTTGCCACAGTGACCAGTCCTAGTGAGGGAGGAGAGGACAGAGAGAGGAGGACAGCTCAGCTGGGGACAAGGCTCATAAAGACCCCTGGGCCACACAATCCAGAAGCTCAGGCAGGTGACATTAACTGCCCTCTGTGGCTGTCACCATCTCTGTGGAATGCAGGAGTCTGGGCAGCTCCTTGGGACTGGACACCTCAAGTTAGGTTAGATTCATCTCAGCTTAAGTGCTTCAATAGAATTTAAAATCTTCAGGGTAAAAAAAAAACCCAACCAACCAAAAAACCCAAGCCACCAAATTATTTATTATTAATTTAATTTGAAGAGGAAACAGAAGCTAAACATCTTTCCTAATGAACTTCCAGTATTCTGTCTGTGATGTTTACTGCTGTTACTAGTAATACATCCCATCAAACAAAGCATTTATTTTAATTGGCTCCTTGAGTGTGTGATCAGTTTGTTTCTGCAGATCTTTGACACATAAGACAAAAACTCAATGCTTGAAGGCCGGGTTACTGTAAATCACCAAAAGTGTCACGTTTTCATGAACTTACTTAAATGGCTTTTTTCCTCCTGATTACAGCATCTATAATAGCACCTGATAGCATTCTCTTTGATCAACTCTTTGACTGCCACAAGTTCATATTAGTTCAAACTCAGTATTGGTTTAGGATAAAGTCTATGCTGAATTTGGTTACCTAGTTTAAATAGACCTTGTCATGACTGTATTAAGTTTCAAAGGACTGAGCTGGTACCCATTTCACTTATGTAGCCCAGCATTAATTAAAACATTTTCCTCTCAGATATAAATCTCTTTATAAAGAATAAATGCTATTCTTAAAATGTGCATTAGCACACCTAGACCTTGTGTTCTCAGAGACACAGCTAATCAATGTCTAACGTGGTGAAAATAAAACATTACATGTATTTTCTACAAAGGTTAAAAATTCAGAACACAAAACTGTGAAGCTGTGATACAACAGGCAAAATGAGAAAGAACAAACAGTGCATCCAGAAATGCCAGCAAAAACGTGAAATAAAAGTGAAATGAAAAAGAAATAGGAGAAAAATAATTAACTGCCTTTATGATCAGGCTCAGTTTACAGCCCCCACCTCTTATTTACACTGACAGACCCGGGTTTGGGGCACCACATCACTCACACCATCCCTGGCACTGCCTCAAACAGCACTTGCTGTTAAATGGTCATCAATGTGAAAAGGGATCTGAATGGATTGCTCATTATGAAATTACTTCTGGTGGCACAGTACTATCTCAAATACTCCAAAGACCCCACAAAAGGATCATTAGTCCTTAGAACAAAACAAAACCAACTAAACAAAACCAACAACAAAAAAATACAACTTTACCAAAATTTCTCTAAAAGGGTGTAATAGCTTCCTTTGGTCTGAGGAGGAAAATAAACCCAAAACAACAACACAAGAACCAAACCCACAAAACAGATGGGAGAAATGGAGATAATAACGGAGAAAGGGAAATGGTTGGGTTTGGGTTCTTTTTTTTTTTTTCCTGTTTTTACATCACGTAATATCCTGACTCCCAACAGAATATTTTCAGTGGGGAAATAAATGGTTTTCTAAAGTTCATTAAGATGAACAGGAAAAAGACAAGTGCCATCATGTGGCACCAAAGTGTGTAAAATTTGTTTATTTTCTCTAAATGCATAGCATTATTAAATGCATACACATAGTAGAAAAATCTTATAATTTAAAAAATCTGTATCTGGAAGAAATCTTTTGAACTTACAAAGTCAATCAAATTTCAGAAGCATCAGCCCCCAATTAATTCAGTGTAATGCTCTTTAAATAATGCTATATTAAAGACAAAGAGACATGAGTGAGAATTTCTGATGCATCATTACTTAAAGGAAAATATTAATAGCTCATGAAAATTATGTAAATTAGGAACAAAAAATGAATTTGATGACTGGAAGGAATAAAACCAACTGTGTGGGGACAATTTGAATAGAGAAGGAGTAGCCCATACTCAAAGAGAAACTGCTTTACTGGACAGCTGTGCATCACTGAAAAAAATAAAATAATAGTAACAACAACAACAACTCAAGTGCATCATAAGTCCATGCCCACAAATCATAAGGGGATGCTGCATGAGAGAAAACTCCATGGTTCTGATAGGAGATGTCAATCAAGGGTGATGCCTCAAAATCACTTTACTAAACATGAATTAAGAAAATACCATACAGAGGAGAAAAAAAAATGTACCAAGCTCTTGTCATTTATTATCTCCCAAGACCCCTCAAACCTGAAGGAGGAGGTGCCTCCTGTTGAGTGACCAGTAATGAGGAAGGTTACAGGGTCAAATTTGTCTCTTTGCAGGACTTGGATGTGCCTCACTAGAAAAAAGTCATTTCCATCAGTGCTGCCCACACAGTAATAACTTGTTTAAATATAGTTATTAACCTCATGAAATCTACCAAAATTAGAACTGTTTTGTTTAATGACCAGCCATTTCTTAACAGCTGATGGCACCCACTGTTTCTTGTATTGTATTTCTTATTTAAAAAAAAAAAAAAATGAAGGGAAAAACATCACTTCAAAATTCAACATCTCGGCCTTGTTTATTTATGTTTGTCTTCAATCAACTCCTTCAGTCCCCCATGCAGGTGCACAGCAGCAGCAGACCCTGACACTGTGGCAATGGGGAATTTCCTTTGTTTTCTCCCAAATTTGTCCTTGTCCTCTGCATCTCCAGTCCCAGACCCACAGTCACAGTCCTGCAAAGGCCCTAATTAGAGAAATGCACTAAACTGAAAACACAGTGGTGTGTCCTGTGGCACTAGAGATGCATGCTCTGGAAACACAGACCCTGAGCACTCACTTCAGTGCCAGCAGGAATCCAGAGTGTTGCCTGCAGGCTGAACTGGGAATGAACCTCCAGTTGCTTTTGTAGGCGACATGTGGCACTTTCAAGCAACATTACTCCATATAAACATAAGAAATAGGGATTTACAGTTTCTACTTCTCCTTCTGCCTCTCACAGAACTACTTTAAATAAGCCTCCCCAATTTTCCTCTACTTCAATTTGGGAAGCTGAGAAATGTTGGATGTAAAGTATTACAGAAATGTGCTGTATTCCCACTCTATCACCGGCTTCAAAATATTTCAGCATAAAGTGCTATCTTTTCCCTGAAGATTTTTATCCAAAGAGACAACAATCCAGAAGCAGCGTTGAATAGGTGCCTCTCTAGACACAAAAAGCCTGAGTCAATTATGTGCATAACTATGAGCAATTCTAACTTTGAACAGACGTCAAATGAGAAAATATACTGTTGAATTTACATCAAGTTAAAAAAACAACCACATTTCAAATTTATTTTCTTTTTTTCCTCCACTGCTCCAGATCAGGCTTTGTATTCCTACTCTACCCCCTCCTGTGACAGGAAACTACAGCATAATTACCCCTTTTATGAAACCACAGGCTTTATCTTAAAACCAGGTTAGATTTTTGCCTTCCACAACTCCAAGAGGAAAGTTGTTTCCAAACCTCATCACATCAACTATTAAAAATATCTTTCTTTCAAATTTGTCTGTAAACAGTGACATGGATAAATATGTTGTTCTTTGCACCATCACTGTCCTTCTGTTTGGACACCATATTTATTTACTCTTCTGAGAGGGTTTTACCACCGGGTGCCCAGGGCAGCACCAGCCCATCTCAATCTCAAGATACCAGCGCTTCTGTGCAACCCTTTAGGTTCATCATCCATTATCAAGTTCCATTTCCTTGCCCAAATTCCCAACATTAGTAACATGGATATTGACAGATAATCACTTTTCCCTCACCTTAGCCAGGAATTGGAAGCAAGGCACTGTATGTGAAAATAAAATAGATATAGATCATGAAGGAAAAGTCTTCAACACTAATAAATGCACAATGATTCATGAATCAGTTTTTTGGACAGATGACAATTAATGAAGTTTAATTGCAAGAAACAAGGAAAAGTGTTAATTGAAAATACTACCATATTGTTCACCTGTTTATTTTTTTGGTCTGTTTTTCCATTACCCAAAAGGAAGTGGATAGACTTCACTCAGACCTTCCAATTAATACACGTTAATGTTATTAGTATATACAGATTACTGAAAATCATCAGGTTTTACTTGTTTGGCCACTTGGATTCCCAGACTGCAACATAAGCTCTGAGTCGTGGCTCACAACATTTTTTGTTGTTTGCAATATTCAAGTCTACTGTATGTGCAAACAGTGTATAAAGAAAAATTAGCCCAATTTCCATGTGTGTGAAAACACATTTCTAGAACTTTAAGTCAGATTGCACTTGATAGGGTGTCTCAGGCTTAAAGTAGCTTTTATTTGAAAGACTTATTTAAAGGCACAAGCCTTCCATTAGATTTTACTAAATGCATTTTCACCTGTCTTTTCTATAACATTCTAAAACCCCAATTTGACTTCATCTGTGCCATGCAGAACTAAGACGCTGCTGTGAACATTTTCAATGGGAGTTTGCAGAAAGAACAAACCACAAACAGCTTCTGCTAACAAAAGATGCTGCTATTTCACAACATAAGCCTCATGGAGCAGGAGGCTGAAGACAAAGCAGCACTTTGCCCAGAGTTGGAAGACAATTGTAGTGATAAAAGGAATGACATTATTTAGCTGTTTCACCAACCTGTATTTACACAGGTCCTCAAAATGCCCAGCTGCACTGCCCTTCTCCAAGGCTCTATCATTATTAGCTTGTTACACCCCAGTGGTTTCAAAACCCTAACTTTTTGTTCCTGTCATATTCACTATTTTATAATCTTTAAAAGAAATAGGAAAGGAACTCTTTACTAACATATAAAATATTATTTACTCAATAGGTGGATGGTTTCTTTCAAGCAGTCACTACCAACCTCCCATAGCTACAAAGAGAAATGATGAAGTACAAGAAACCTTCACACAACTCTTTGAAAAATGCTGCATTTCTGTGAACAATAACCACCTCCAATATCACTTTTCTTATTCCATAAAAACTTTTATTACCTTTTTTTCTTCCCTGAGAAGATGGGCAAGCACATGTGCCAGGGGCTGCACTGTGACCAGTACAAGAACGTGGTGTGGAGTCTGTACATTCAATTTCTGACTTCAACAAATAAAGCCAACAAATGACATGGGAAGGGGGGGAAGAAAAAAAAGTGGAAAGAATGAAATCCCAATCTTAGGGGGAATGTGCTTGCACATAAGAGGAGGGATTTCAAAGGAGATTTTCCCATCCAACAAATATCTACTTGGTACTTATAGGAAAGGAAAAAGAAAAACCACCACCAAAAGAAAAAAAAAAAAGGAAAAAAAAAAGGAAAATGATGTTATCTAGACAGCATGTTCCTGTGGGGTTTTGTCTGGAGCACAGGGGTTACAGGCAGTATCTGCAGACAGACTGCCAATAAAAAGGACAGGTGAGTGAATCCTGTTTTACACCCCATCCCCTCCACTCTCTGCCTGCCCATGCAGGTCCCTCCAGAAGAGCTCAACGCCTTCATTCCTAACTGCAAAACACCAATACCACAGATGGAAGGTGCTATCAGAGAAGAATTGCTCTATTAGTAATAAATTAGAAGTTAAACACTTGCCAGATCAGGGGATTTAGATGAGGAACATGAAGTTGTTTTATTAAACTAATTTCTTCATTGAGTGCAGATTATTTGGAATCATGCTCTTACAGTTTTATCTTTGAGAAGTAAAAAAGATGATTGCAATGGGCTAAGGCAGGTTTACTTTCCTGGAGTTCTTTGGAATGGATAACTTGCATGATTGAGCAGAGCTTTGTTCAATTCTCAAAGCAATTTACTAGGATTGAGAACAAAACGTTTGGTAGAGCAAGTTGTTCAGTCCTGGATGATTACTTCTTATTCCAAAACAATTACAATAAAGGGAAAATGGGTTATGTTCCTGTAAAAATATGACTCTTTCCAAGTAGCAGCAGAGAAACACATGGATACACAATCTCAGCCCACTAAAGAAAACAGTCAGTCCATATTTTGCCAAAAAGTGCCTAATTAAAACTCACTGCTTCTTCATTTTTAATAATTTCGAAAGAGCTATATAAAGTAGGATATATCCCCCCCCAGTAATCAGAAATGTGCTTTTTCCCATTCTGCGTTATTAGTTCCAGTTCCATGCAGGTTGGAAGTCGCTGGTGCAATGCTGAACCAAACACAAGCAGAGCAAGGGTATTGCTAGGGACTGAACCTCGGATTATAGGATCAAAGAAAATGAAAAGCCATTGCTTTGCTCTGCACTCGTTCCATTGACAAAGGACTTCTCCCAGCCCTGGAAATGGGAGCTTTTAATTGAAAAGCTCTGGGCTGTGTTCCTCATACCACTGCATACCATTTACACTCTGGAACTGTGAGTGGGGGAAGGGAAGGAAAGCAGCCTCAATTTTCAAAGGTTCCTGCAACTGTAAGTGAAACCTATTTGGAAAATTGAGACCTCATCAGCTTTTGTCTGAGAAGGGAAAGCAGGGATAAATTCATTTCAAGTCTGTGATAAGGTTATTGAATGAAATGAAATACAACAAAAATCATTTAGCAGCCAGAGAAAACGTAAAGAGAGACACAGAGGTTTGAACTCTCAGGCTCTTCATTCAGGCAGTCAAATAGTCAGCAGAGTTTTAACCTTTACATAAATAGCTTGCTTTCAAACATTTACTAAGCCAACAGCACATCATTTGGATGTGATCAAGCCACATCAACACCTAAATCCTGTTCTGCATCACAGTTCATTCAACTCCTGAAGCCCACAGAGCCCTACATTTCCCTAACACTTGGGACAACACAGGGAAAGCGAAATTTGAAAAGACAGCCTGTGATGACTGTGGATTTGTAAGGATCAAAGAGAACTAGAGATGTACCAACATATGGGTCTGTCACTGAATCCCAACAATTTACTCCAAAGTTCCCAGGTGTTTGCTAACAGCTGTCGCGGTCTCCGGCACTTTAGCGGTGCCGGATGCTGAAGTGCTGTGACCTTCCTGAAAGCGTCTCCAAAACGAAGCTGCTCGGCAGGACCACCCCACACTCACACACGTGTGCACACACACACACACACACAGAGCTCCTTAAAATGGGGCGGCGGCAAAGAGGAAGGAAGGGTCTTCGTATGGGGTTCCACGGGAGGAGTTTAACGCAGCTACGCCATGAAGGGCTCCAGGGACAAAGACAGAGAACGGTGCAGGGTCCAGGTTTAAGTACGGGAGCAGATGGAGCATCAGGGGCCGATGGTCCGAGGGCACGGGGGCGGTGCACAGCGGGACCGGGGAATGGGAGCCAGAGGGGAAACTCTGGGGGAGCGGTGAGGGGCAGTGGGGGAACCTGGAGTGCAGAACTTTCTAGGGCATGGGACACTTAAGGTAACAAAGGGGCGGAGAGGCCGACGGCCAACCAGGAATGCAGAACTGGGGTGCGTTAAGGTACCAGGACAATGCAGCCTGGGAGAAGCCTTTCTGGTCACCCTCAGCTGGAGATCTCTGATAGTAGGGACTATCTCACCAGCGGATTTTGTTCTATAGGCTCGCTGCCTGCCACAAACAGCAACTCCTCTCCGTGGAAGGCATTTGTATCTGGCAGCAGGATGGCAGACAAGCTTGGGGAGATATACAAAGTTTCTTTCTCCTTTCACGAAGTTCTGCGTAACAGAGCTTGAATCATTCCCTCCTGCAGCTTTGCCCCAAACTGCCTCATCCCAAACCCCTGTCAGGGCGTTGGCTGCTCTCAAGGTTTCATGGGAATAGTGAGTGTTTGTACAAAAACACTTTTCCAAAAGACTAAGAGCCACATTCCTTAACCTTCACAGTGCATAGATGTGATTGACAACAAGGCAGAAGATAAAATACAACAACGGACCAAAAAAAAAAAAGACAGAAAAGGAGAAAAATCTGAGGATAAATGGATATTTTAACGTCTGTGTTCCTCTCTTATTTACATCTCTGGGCAAAGATAGCCAGCACTGCAGCTAATTAGTGCTAAATCTGCTAGGCAGTTTTTGGACAATGAGCATACCTGTCTATAAAGAACAAAATGAGACCAACAGCTTGGTTTGCAGACTAGAACAAGCAGCCATCAGGTGACTATTTTGTGTCCATGAACTAGAAACTGTCTCAGAGAACTAAAAATATTTGGAGTCCATGCCTTGCCTTACCTCCTGAGCCAGTTTTGAACTACCTGCCCTACCTTGGTGTGTCCAGCCCAGCAATAAACTTGCACTTTGAAAATCAGAAAAAATTGCAGATCAGTGCTTTTAGCAACATTCCAGATTTACAGTGGGTTCTTTTTCTCTCTCTGTCTAATAGAGAGATCTTTTATATACATTAATTAGGTACAGTTGAAGTGCTGCTGGTTGAATATTATAGCATCTGCTTTTGCTGCCCGTTTGTACCGAGGAGCACGTTGAAATGCCAGGTTGCTGCAGATTTTATGCCAGCCATGTACAAAAACAATTACTTGCAAATGAAGCTGACATCATCTGCCCTCCTGTAGTAGGGCCGTTCATCAGATGTCTTACCTCTGCCATGGATCACTTGATTCTCTCTGAATTAATCTGCTGGGTCATGAAATATGCTCATTCTAAGTTTTTAGAAGATTGTTACAGTTTTTTAACCCTCTTTCATACTCTTCAAGTGACTCTAGTATCTAACTCATGGCTAAACAGCAGAATAGATTAATTTACCACCTCAGAATGAAAAACAAATTTGAGGAAAATGGAGTTATTTTTACAAAAATATAACCTTGCAAACCTTTTTGGGGCAGACAACATGTTTATGCTTTGTGCTTGCCTACAGCAAAGGAGTTCTGGTCCGGGGCTGGACTTGCAGATGCCCCCTTAAATACACAGTAAAATTATCCAGGGGAAAGGAATTCAGGGGAGAAGCTGAAAATGGATTTTTGTCTCTGTGCATATGAACAAGATAAGCCCCAGGAGAGGATGAAATGCAGCCATGGAACCAGTCTTGAACAGGCTCCTTTCCCCAGCTTCCCCAACTGGCTCCGCTGAGCTCTCCCACCCCTTCCTGGAAGGATCCATGACTCCTGCCCTCTCACCTGTGTTACCGTGACAAAATCAAATGTTGCTTGAACACTGGGGAAATCTGGAGACAGCCCTTGTTCATATATGCATGCCTTGGACTACTTCTAGGATTTTTTTTTAAATTCCAAGTTTTGTGCCATCACCAAAACTGGTGCCAAGGGATGTCACAGTGGTGTGTTTAGGGGAACAGACTGTTCAATCTTTCCCCCTTTCCCAGCAGCAGCAGCACATGAGGTTATTAAAGACTTACTGCTTCCAGCTCTAGTTCCAGGTTACAATTAACATCCTGAGCCATAGGAGCTTTTCAAAAGCTGTAAATTTTACCTCGGTTGCAGAAACCTACTCCTTGTGTTATCCCACTTGGCCTAGTTATATGAGAAAGGAAGAAGTGAGGTTGGAAAGTAGGGGAAAAAAATAGAATTTATCACACTGAAAAGGCTTTAGCCCTGCAAATGAGTTTTTTGCAGCAGTTCTCAGAATCAGGAAGGGCAGAGGCAGCACCCCTGGGTAGGGCTGCTGGACCAGGAAGTCTCAACAGGCCAATCCCACAGGTGCTGCAGACAAGAAGAAAATTCTGTCACAATGTCTAACAACTACTTCCCACACACAAACACCTTTTTTTTAAAAATCCATCTTTTCATTCAGTTGGATAAAGATTTACTAGAATGAGAATCTTTCTGCATGAGCAGAGAAGTGAGAAAGGGGGAAAAAATGCCCCATATCAGAGCTGTGTGTTTTTGCATAGTATTAGACAAGGAGGACATATGAAGCATTTAAATTTTTATTTTAACCTCAAAGAACATCTTGTTCTCTGGGGTAGCAGAGTCCAGCACACAGAACACTTACCCACACTAACTACTCTGCATATGGTTCTTCTGAGTAAGAGTACCAGAAGGCTCTTTTTATTAAAATCTTAACATCTTTTTTTGCTTTTCAGCTGAAATTTTCCCAGATATTTGCACATAAAATCATGGCACTCCTTTGCAGAGCTAAGACAGGCTTTCTTCTGACAAAGCAGGAGGCCTTTTTTCATGCTTACTAACCATCCATTGCTCTTTTAGCTTTAGAGGAACCACATCAGCAAAAATATTGCCAGAAAGAATTGCACCCAGGTGCAATTCTAAACACCACAGCTCAAAGCACACTGTGGGTGCACCATGGCTAAAACCAGGCTACAGGACCTCCAGGATAACTGGCTGCATGCAGAGTGACCAAATTCAACACTTGCAGCAGCATAAAAATCCCTGACATGAATGAACTCAGATCAGGGGGTGTTAACATTAAGCGTTGGGGGCCCGTGGATTTCCTCGTCACAGCAACACATTACAGTTCTCTTGGTTTTTGGATTTTTTTTTTTTCTACTTTTGTGAGCACAGATTAATGATGAGTAATCAAGGGTTTTGTCAGATACTGTGACAAGCTACTCAGGGCAGAGAGGAGGTGGCACAGAAGCTCAGCAGCTGCTCCCTCCTCTGTAAACTGGCATCCCACCATGTCCTGGTGAATCAAAACCACAAGTGAGGAACAAGAAATTAGGGAAAACACCACAAAACTGGTAGGCAAGCTCCTAACCTGGCAATAACTCCTTTAGGCCTGGAACCCTACAACTTTCCTGTTACAAATACGTGAATGCAAACAGAGCTCTCATGAGAGGGATCCTGCCTCAGTCCATCCCTGTGATAACAAAATACTGTAAAAATATTGTACTCCAGAGGGCTCACCATGTTTAGATTAACTCTTCCATCCCTAAGACATTAAAGAAAGCCCTTTAAATTCCTTTAGGGAATACCCTTCTCCAGAACTCAGTTATTATCAGAATGCCAAAACTAAAAGTTCCAGAGAGACAACTGGTCAGAGCCCTTACCTGGAGCTTCAGCTCTGAGCTGCACCAAAGCAGATCATCAGCATCACATACCCAGACCAACAAGCAGAGCCTTGACCTCTGGGAAAAGGATTATATCATAGGGAAACTCTTACCTGCCTTCCCAAATTCAGCCATGCCTTGACCCAGGGTAAATACAGAGCCTCTGGCCCTAGTCTGAGCCTGCTCACTGGGAGCTTCCTTCAGCAGAGCCACCCCACCCCTCCTGCCACAGTCGTGTCCAATTAACCTGGGCACTGCCAGCCTTAACCAGTTCCACTGGCCTTGCTCCAGCACAAATCCATCTGTGTGGCCATTTCTAAAATCCCTTGGATGGTCACAGCTCTTAGGACAAGTAAGAGTGTTTCTGCCTGGCGTGGTGAAAAAATCTGGTGCTCTAACTAATAAATAGTTGGAAATGGAGAGATGTACCTGCTGCTTCTGAATTCTGTGGGAACAAGACCCAGCCTCATGATTTTGATGATTTTTCCTATTTTTTTTGAAAGGGCTTGCTGAGTCAGTGCTTCATTTGCAAGGCTTGAAGGTGAATAATTAATCTCAAAAATCAAGGCTTTCTGCAGTCTGGGACCATGACCCCATAAACTTTCATCCAACCAGAAATACCTGACCTACCCAGCTGATATATTTTTTTGGGTAAAATCTTCAGAATAAGGTACAAATACTTAGGAAATGCACAACTCGTGGAAATACTTCTAAAAACTCCCATGCATCCATTAAATTGACATTAGATAAACATACACATCTGAGTTTTAGAGTGATCTCACTTCTACTATATGTGTGCAAGCATGTGCTTTGGCAATTAATGATGCTTACAAGTGCTGTGATACTACGCTGGGCAGGGACTAGCACTTGATATCGATGAAGTCTTAAGTAATTTTGCCTAATAAAGTTAATGAAGTATATGGCACTAGCTGGAGTATATCAATCACTTTAATCACAGTATGTATATAAATTCATTACCATAAAAATTTACTAAACTCAATTTTTGCACATTTTCTTCTCTAGGCCTCCTTCCTAGGCTGATCTCTGGAGGTGGCATGGCCACTCATAAAGCAAATTGTGTCGGTAGGTGAGATTATCACGTGCTTCACAGAAACATGTGCTCTGTGTCCTTGAGAGCAAAGGATCATTTGGTATCAAAGTGCAGGAAAACTATGAAGGGAGTAAAGTAATGAAGCAACGACATGCTCATTAGGAACATAATCTAACTGGAGAGTGGCCCCATTAAACCACTGGTTAACTTTGCACAGGTTTAAGGCTGTTACGAGTGGTAACAGCAATTACGTGCCTCATATTTTTAGATTAAGGGAGTTGGCTGAGCTAGAGACTTCCTGCAGCCTTCTCTGAGTCTGCCTGAAAGCACAGAAGAGGTTCCCAGAGGATAGACTGGGGGAAAGGGAGAAAAAACTTAGGAATTTGGGGATTCCTTAAAGCATCATCCTGGAGCAGGATGCAGCCTACAGGCTACACTGCTTTTACTGAAAACGGTCACTGGACACACAACCAGGACCACCCCAGACCTGTGGGACCAGCTGTCTCTAATTATTACAGTTATATACTGAATATATAACTGAAATACTGATGCCCAGAGACACCCCGTGCCTGGCAATCCTGCTATCTAAAAGCAGTAGAAGAAAAATGAGGTTTCCCCTCGCCTTGAGCATCTTCCCCACGTTGAACTGCAGCCTTGAGGTGCATCACCGGTGGAGCATTAACCTCCTCCTTGTCCACAGCCCTTTGCCAGTCCTTCTGCAGCCTCCTTGCACAGAAAAGCATCCAAATAACATCCCCTTGCCTCTGACCAGGATAAAGAAGCTGTTTCATGGCAGGAGCAGCGCTGTGTCCTTGTGAGTAATGTGTGCCTGGGTTGCCAACAGCCCTGCCTGCGTCGGGCAAGAGGATCTGGGCAGGGGTTTCCCTTCCTGCAGAGCCCCCCAGCAGAAACATCTTAATTACTGTACTTAAAAGTTAGTAAAACCTTCCAGAGCTGGGAAAGTGGGATAGCACAGGCCTGACCTGTTCATGAATTTGTCATATGTGCTTCACCTTCATTTGTTCTTGCCGATGTTTTGCATAAGCACACACAGGTTTCTGAGCTGAAAACATGCTGGAAAATGTTGGGTTTTCTCTATGCAAGTAAAATACCAAATCAGCTATGCCAGCTTCAGAGCTTCACATCCTTTCAGAGCTCAAACACCCACTCATTTATTATTCTATTTGGAAAATCTTGCATGGTACTCAGACTTTCTCCCTCTGGGGGAAATCAGCATATGGCAAAGGCAGGAGTAGAGCAGTAAACGCATTCAAGTGAAGTCCTGTTCCACTGGTTTAATTGCTCTGAGGTGAAGACATAATTTGCTGGAGGATCTATTTGCTGGAGGATATGTTCAAACAAATCAGTGAGTGACTGTGGCTAATTTTAAATGCAAGTTCCAGAGGTATCATTCAGCTTCTTTCCAGACAGAGGCAGGAGAGCATGGAACACACTGCACAGCTCTGTGTGAATTGTACTGAGACAGTTGTTTACTCTCACATCCCAAGTTCAGAGAAGCAATATAGCATTAATTATTTTAGCAATAGGTCCAATGCTGGCTGCATGCTATTGAACACTTTTTTTTCAAATTATCATTTGAGTCTTGCTGCCTGCAGAAATCATGGCAGATGAAAATTCTCTTAGACAGTTTCTTCTGGACTTTTTTGCCAGCTGCTGGGTGATCTTTCTGCTCTTGTGTATGTCACAGCCTCTAATTATCAGACCTACCCCTCAGATCACTGGAATTCACTTTATTCAGGGAACCAGACAGCAAATATAAAAGATAGTCTCCTTCAGGCTTTGTGTACAAATTTACTGCTCAGAGATTGGTTTCTTCCATCTCTCAAAGGTTTATTTAATGGGTCTCATACAGAGTGAAGATAGATGCTTACAAAGTGTTTAGGACCTTAGAAAAAAACTTAGTTAAAAAGCATCTCCAGCATTATTAGACAGGCAGATAGCAGAATATTTATTTAGTTTAAAACAAAGGTAGTTATTTCTACATGGCCCTTTTAAAATTTTAGACAATTTTATTGCATTTATTTTTCCCACAGGGCTCTCCTCCTCTTTCCTGGATTGCAATTTCATCTGTACCCACAAAGAACCTATGAATTGTTGTTCAAGAGTGAATTTTCTGCTACAAGCTGAACTTTTGTAAGATGAGCATCTTTGCAGAAACCTGCCAGAGCTGACAGATTAGTACAAAATACCAATACAGATGTCAGTTCCCATGGAACCAGTATTCTTCACAAAAATCTCATCAGCAGAGTCACTTTTAAGTATCTGGGGAAGAAGAACAGATTGGAGAATCAATGAAATAACTTCAGTATCAACCAAGAATTGCAAATCGGTAGAGAAGAAAATAGCAGGCATGCATGCAAGAGCAGAACAAGGCACAGCCTTCAGAGAGACAAGCAATCTAGTGGTGTTTTTTTTAAAAGTGACAGGAATTCAAGAAAATAAGCTGAAATTCTATTTCTGACTCATTTCAGGTAATTCATTTCACCTCTGAGATGAGCCTAATATTTCTTACTAACAGAATTAAATTACATCCTTGCCTTGACAAAGCCCTTCTGGAGCCCCACACTGAAGGGGCTGCAGGTACAGACAATAACAATCCAATAACACTGGAACATTTTAACTTTGCCCTGCTGGGCCCCAGGACACAGACAGGAGTTAGGTTCAGCCCTCACCTTAAGACAATCAAGTGGACATTGCACCTGCAGGAAGTACAAATGGCCATTGCATTAATGGGCATTACAAAAGGATGAGTTTTAAACAAAGCACTGGTTTCTTTTCAATTCACAGCCACCTGCACCTTTGTTTGTCTGTGCCTATCCTGACTTTTATGTAAACACCTTGAGGAATGTGAGCAGCACAGGTTCAGCTTCACAACCTCCAAGGGGAGAAGTGTGAAGCTGCCGCATTTTTTTCAAAAGCTAGAAGAAAGTAAAATACATAATCCCCATCCTACAACAGTTTGATATATAGTCCTGAATTTCAAACAGGTTTTCAAATCTCCAAGAGCTTAGACTAACCCCAAAGTTACATATGTCTGTTTGGGAAGTTTAACTGTAAAATTTAAAACTTTTGATTGACCCCATTACAATCTCTGCATTGCTGAATTCGTCGGTATCTTTAGAGTAAGCCATTTGTTACCAGGGCTGATGTCACACATCACTTAAACCAGGAATAAGAGTCACAAAAGAAGACTTTTCCACTCAGCTGGAAACAGCATTTAATCTTGGCTTTTTCTGTAAGTGAAACCTGCACACTTGAGGGATCCCAAGTACAGCCTCTATTCTTTCCCACAATTATGCTTGAATAAGTCATTTCATCCAGTTACAGCAGGCCAAGACAAATTTGGGGATAGAAAATCAGCATGGCTCTGTCAAACGATGTTCCTATTTTTTTTTTCAAGATAGAAAACTTTATTGGAGATTTGCTTAAATTTTGCCAAGTATCTGTCCATAATACTCAAACTTTTACAGTAATTAACGTTAATTGGCACACAGCACTTCATTCTATAGCTTCATCTCAATGTGGTGTAGAACGCAGCTGAAATTCTGCAGCACAACATGGGCTGAGAACTGACAGCCCATGAATTCCACTGTAGTTATTACAAACTGCTTGGGGGCCTGGCTCCACCAGACAAATTTATGCAGATGAAAGACTAGTTTGTGTTAATATAGACATAAATATTTTTATGAGCAATAATGGCTGTTTCATACAAAATTAACTCCCAGGAATTTGCCTCATATTCATGGATCCCGTGTCATTTTGCTGTGGCACGTACCCAACCACTTCTTGGGTGTCCTCAATTAAATGTAACCTTGAATTTCCTATTATCAAAGACCTTCCCATTCATTTTCAAATTGCAATCACTTCATCTCACAGTGTAGTAATCTCCCCTCTAGCCTTCCCTTGCTGAACTGAAGCATTATGCAGCCAGGACAGCATGGTAACAACCATCCCACAGGGTAACAGCTACTTGTATTTTGTTATGAATTACTTTTGGCAGCACAAATTCAATATTCTGCAGAAGTCACACAAGGAATCTGTGCACAGGGGGCATAATTTTTATTTCTACAATCCAGTTCATATCTTGCAATCTGTGAAGAAATTGCTTCTTCTACAAATTGAGCTGGGTTTCTCCAGAATTTAATCCCTGTGTGCAGAGAAAGGTAGTTGGTGTGGTATCCCAGCCTGCTGGAGCACACACAGGCATGGCTGTGACTGCTGTCACGTGGAACACGTTTGTGTAAATGAAGGACAGCATTCTCCAAGGAAGGAAAATGCAGCCACAGAGTACAGTTAGAGTCAGAAGGAGCTCTTGCTGCTGCAGTGTGCTCATTAGAGAAGCTCCAGGGGAAAAAACTCCAAAACATCGCATAATTAATTAATTCTTAATGCAATTCCTCCCAGTATAGCAGGGATAATAGTTTTTTAGCAAGTAACTGAAACACTCTCATGAACAGCAGGTTTCCAATTTTGAGTGACTACACAAGTATTTGAAAATTATTTTTGAATTGTAAATACTCAAAACACCTTGTCTCTTCCATAACTTTGAAATATGCATTCAAAACTTAAAGATTATAAAGGAATAAAAAGCCCTTGTGTTTAAACATGGGGTACAGACCCTTAAACACTTCACTGCATCAGGATTTGCAGACAGAAATAACTCAGCCTTCATAAAATGGATGTCTTCAAAGATCCTCAATTGAAGTTCCACTCCCCCCCAGTTTCCAGCCATGTACATCTGTAAAAAACATCTCGCTGCGCTGAATTTCTTAAGTCAGTCCCAATTCAGTGAAAACTGATTGAAAATACAATAGAATGCAAAAAAAAATCCATTATAAATAAGTATCCCTGACCTTCTGGCAAGGCAGGAGGACATCAACAGAGAGGAACTAAAGCCAAGGCTCCTGCATCCCCTTTCCCACCTCCCTCTGCTTCAACTCTTCCACCAAGCTGTTTAAGCATAAGAAGACATCCAATACTGCACACACAAAATGAGGTCTCCCATGGCAGGAAATCCTACGTGCAAAATACAACACTCTGAAGACTCAGATCTCCGGCACAATTTCAATCTCTGTTATGAAAACCATATTGCAGCCACTTCCAAGTGCCTGATCAGCTTATAAGATTTCACTCAGGTTAAGGGGTCTCAAAGCAATTTAATCAGATGTATAACTTGCATGGTTTTTAATAACTGGAAGAAAATACACAGGAGCAGCTACCTCTGTTAGTGCTCCAGAATAGGTTTGACTGTATTGCCTTCTCACTGTGACACAACAGGGGACAAAAACACCCAAGTACCCAAGAGATGCTTTGTTCCAGAAAAAAACAATCTTTGTTCCATAGTTTCAACAGAAGAAATCCAAACAAACACAGCAATGTGTCAATAAGTGCTGCTGCTGTTTGTCCAAAGGAAATGCAGCACAAACACAGCAGGATTCAGTGGGATAACCAGTGCAGGACTTTGGGCACCTGAGACCCCCAGAGGGCTTGGACAGACTGATTTCAGACACCCTCCAGGAGAATTCTGCATCCTCCCAGTAGATCTAACAAATTAGAGCACAAAAAAGGAATTTAGAGGATCGCCAAAGGCCCTGCAGTACTTTGAGAAGCATCCCTTGGCAGGAAAGTAGCTCCTTTCCAAGGTGTGCCATGACTGTCACAGCCCATGGCTGGGTTCTGCATATCCACAGAGAGAACCTAATTTGCTGTCTGATCAGCAAGCAGCTGGAAAAATCATGTAGCAGTTGAAACAGTTCCACATGGAAGAGATTTACAGAACCATAACTTCCCCAATAATTTTTAGGGCAGCAATCTTGGACATTGCATGAGACATGAGAGAAAAAAAATAATCATTCAGTCCTTCAAGAATTTGCTAAACCTGCACCACAAACACGGCTCCTGGACAGGTGCAGGGTCAAATGGCAAATTCAAGATAGACAGAGTTGCAAACCCAATAATCTTGTAAATACCCAGTGTTACTCTAACATCTAGACAGGTTTTTTGTTCTTGGAGGTTTCCTTTTCTAAGCACCAACCAGCCTAATTCTCTTTAGCTTGCAAAATCAGACAAGATCACAGCCTGGAGGGGAAAGGCTGCCGTGATAAATATTTCATGGGCTACATCAATAAAATTTATTTTGCCAAGGAGAATGGAAGGAGAGGAAAAGCAGAGAAATAATTCATTAAAAGAACTTGAGCTTAGCAGTGCTGGGGAAAAAAAGCCATGCTAGGAAAAAAGGAATTAAACACAGAGGTTTTAAATAGGTCAGAAGCTTAAGTACTCTTAACGCATGGCAAACTGACAAAGAGCTGATCTTTTCAGAATGAGAGTGCTGCAAAGTGTATACTTAACAGTAATTCACCCCTTTCCAAATAAATATCCCCAGACACACAAGTAGCAGTTTCAGCTTCTTGCTATCATCCAACTTCTAAGACCTGCTCAGTACATCAAAGTGTCATTGCTCAAAACCTGTTACAGAATGCAACTGGTACCTTGAGGTCTCCTTTATTTCTCAGAGCAAAAGTCTTCCCTGTTTTATATTGGGTGGGGCAATGTGCTGTGTTTTCAAAGCTTAAACTTTCCTGCGGTGCAGTAACTCAGCAGAGCTTAAAATTTGCAACTTGCATCACAAAAAAAAAAAAAGTTTAACCTTTTCTTTCTTTTTGCCACTATTTGAAGCCATTTCCAGTGATACAAAAGTAAACAGAACCTCAGTTTTATGACACCTTTTCCATTTCCTCCCCTGCTCCATCCAATCTGGACCTCTTACAACCAGAGGTCAGCAAGATGAGCAAGGAAAACCAGCAGAAATTCATTGTGTTTAGGCAAACTAAATAAGTCCAGGACCCAGTAATTCCCAAATTCTAACCCCAGACCTGCCAGTGACTTGCTGTATAGCTTTGAATCACCGGATTTGGGCATTTTGTTTTCAAATGGGTAAATTGGAGAAGCACATATGAGTGGAACAGTCTCAGGACATGTAGGTTAAATAGCATTAAAACCCTTCACAGCCACTGCAGTGAGATTTGGTAACAGGCAAAATTTACCTTCTTAAAAATTATGGGTGAAGTCATACTACTTAATTTTACTTAATGATAAAATACAGAGATGATGAGAAGAGAATTACTTGCTAACCACAACCAAACCCTCTCCCACCAGCAGAGCTGTCTCAGGACAATCTGACCATCCAAGAGCCAAATGTTCTGTAAGTGATGCTGAGCTGCCCTCTAGTGAAGTCAGAAACCACTTCCAGCACCTGGATTTCTGAAATTCAGAACTCAGTCCCAAATAGATTTTAGCCAGATTTGTTTAAAACAGAAGAAACCTACAGCAAGCATCTTAATACAGTGTGCTTATGATTTCACTCTTCCATCCTAGGGTCTTTAGCCTGAGATTAAAGACTGTACTCACCTTAACACCTCCAGAGCATACTCTGCTTTTTCCAAGATTTGTGAATTTAAATTCTCATCTTACAAGGAATCACTGGCAAAACCATTTCAAAGATCTATTATATCTGAACATATATTTTATTTTTTAAAACAGCATGACAAGAATTCACCAATACACTCCTATAGTCAAAATTTTTGACATGGTTATAGAATTACATTTTTCTCATGCTCAGAGTACATTTTCTGGGATGCCACTTTCACTGAAGGCTTCATGACCTCAGTGCTGGTTACTGGAGCACCTTGACTGGTGCTGTTACTGCCCAAAAAGCTCCATTGTGGGAAGGGGTTAGACATGACTCAAAATTATTCTCAAAGCAGGGTATTACTGTAGCAGGTTCCTAATCAAGCTTTTTTTTTATTAATTTAAGCAGAGCAAGGTGGCCACATCAGGAAGAGAGAAGAGGTGCAGGATTTGGCAGCAGAGGAAGCAGGAGCAGCAGCTGTACCCCAGTCCCTGCTGGGGGACCCTGATGGTATTACAATTTCACCACTGATTTAAAAATCATGTGACACTCAGGATTCTTTGCTTTCACAGAAAGAGAAGACTGGGGTCTTCCTTAAGAATTAAACCCATGTTAGATGCAGTTGTTTCTGTGACACAGGAGGCAGGAAAGCATAAATGGAGGTGGGTTTTTTTCACCTCTTGCTTTAGGGCACCTTGAAGCTGCAGCTGGGAATTTGGGCTGAGCTGCAACACCAACATCAACAGGGTCTCAGGGGAATGGGCTCCTCCAGACAGCAAAATGCTGTTTCCAACACAGCCTCAAGTGAAGCAGGCTGATGGAAAAGCTCCTGCTAAATGCATGGAGCAGAGGTCAGTTTACACAAAATTTCTGTTTCAGCACTGGAATATTTCACATGCTGATAACAATTTAAGCATTTAAGCACTTCTGGAAGACACCAGCTTGAGTGCCAAGCAGTAAAATCTTACTTGTGAGCTTACACAAAGCATTGGAATAAGTTGAAACAAGGTGCCTGGAAACTTACCAGGTATATTTATTTTAAAGAACAAACAAACAAACAAAATTTAAAAATACATATGTTCTGTTAGTATTTTGTAGCTTCCATATAAAATAAAAAAAAGTTTTGATTTTGTCAGCATCCTTGTATCTGCAGGTTACAACACCTGGGGAAAGACCAGTAGAGAGAACTTTTTTAGTATTCTCCAAACACTGAGCTATCACAAAATTCTATGCAAGCTTAACATGCAGCAGTCTGAGCTGCTTCCAGTCTGAACAAGTTCAGCCTCCCCTCTAACACAGTTTTTGTCAATCTGCTGCATTACTACCAAGGCTACAGGTTTTTCCGGTTTCCCAAGAAGACATTTAAGTGCACAATAAAATCCTATCTGCACACAAACTATGCTTCAAACTTCTGTAATTCGTGTAATGGCAATTTGAAATCATGCAGACTTGTGTGGGCTCACAGGACTCCAGAACAGGATCAAGCCAAGGACCTGCCAGCCTGCAGCTCTTTATCAACATTGCTGAGTTTGATTTAAATACAACCAGCTCAGTCCTGCTGACAGCAGTTTTCAGTTGAACTACCAACTTGCTGCATTATCAGAAAAGCTGAGAGTGACAAGGGCAGTCCTACTCCAGCCCACGAGTGACCCAGGCAGGACAGATCACACAGGGCTAAGAAATTCTTCCTGCCATCTGTAAAGAAGTGGAGGCAGCAAAATGAAAATTTTGAGGCTCCTCAAGCCAACGTTTTAAACAGCTCTAGTGCTATTTTCACCTCAGTTGCTGGTTCATTTTCTCCTGTATCTTCTTTTAGAAGGATGAATAATGTTTCAGCCTAAAGAAAAAAGAATTTGAGAGATTTAAAACTTCTCAGTAACCTGTTGAGGGGGCAACACAAGAAAACGACAGCTCTTCAGCAGTGTCACTGAGTATCCTTAGCTAATCTGAAACATGGAGCTTTGAAACAAAGATAGCAAACATCCACCTGCTAGAATTACTGAAGTGCCATTATAATATGCAGTTCAAGTTCAAATAAAGGACAAATCACAAGATTTATCACATTTAGGAATATTTCTAGAAATCTTCCCTGTCAGTCTTGGTAAATCATTAAAATCTCATCTTAAAAATAAGCAGTTTTTCAAGCATCATGAAGATATGAGTTGAAAAAAAATAAATATTCCTGCTTAGAGTTAGCACTGCTTCTCACCCCTGACCACATCAGCAGGGGGAGAAAATTAAAAAGTATGGAAACAGGGTGGATTTCATAATCAGACAATAAACAAGGGTTGTTCTCCAGCAGGAAAAGCCAACTCCACACTCCAATAACTCATCAGGTGAAATTCAGATCAGGAAGTGAAACCTTATCACTTACAGTCATCTGCCCCATCTTACAGAACACAGACACGTTATCTGGGATTAATGGACCTAATTTAGTACCCACCTAAATAACAAAGCTTTGCCTTTGTTATTTGCTACAGAGAAATATCCACTTCTGGGAGAGAAGTCCATAGATTGAGTAAGATAAATCTGTTTTCTTCTGAACACTGGGAAGTTTGAGAATACAGTGTATGAAGGAAGGTGCACCTATTGAGAAATAGGTCAGAATTTAAAATTAGGAAAAAAACACTAAAAATAAAATTAAACTACAAATCTATAATTGAAGGTCAATGTTAAGATCAAATGTTCAGTTATATTCCTACCCTACATGACTCTATATATAGAATTCTACTGGAATTCTACTGGAGAAAAGGAGCAGGGAGCACACCATGGAACCAATTATTGCAATTCTCAGGCCTACAAATCCTCAGAATAATTCAACAGTTCCACTGTTGGCAAGAATTCTGATAAGGCTGGCAAAAAAAAAAAAACCCTAGTAAGATGGTTACAGCTGCTGAAAACTCACATTTGTTGCTGAGTTACATTCACAGCACTGAAATAGAATCACAGACTGGTTGGGTTAGAAGGGACCTTAAAGTTTTCATCCAGTTCCAACTCCTTGCCATGGGCAGGGACACCTTCCACTAGACCAGGTTGCTCCAAGACCTGTCCAGCCTGGCCTTGAACACTTCCAGACTTGTTAGAGGGCATTTTAAAAAGGTAAAAAGGTAAACTAAACTACAAAATGTTATTTTCAGAGCAACTTTACTAAAGTAAATAAAACTGTATTCTTGTAAATGCAGAGTGTCTTGGCCATGTCCAGACCTGGTTGGTCCAGCACCTTTTACAGTATCTGTATCTGCTTCCTATCAGTTTTATTATGTCACCAGCAGTATTTTGATCAAGATACAAAAGAAATATTGCAAAAAAGAAGCTGAACATACCAATTTGACAGCCTCATCAGTGTCACGGGAAGCCACTGCCAGAATCTCTGTGGTGGGATTGAAGGTCACACAGGTGGCAGAAGTAACAAGGTTCATTATGGCTTTAACTGGTTTAGGATGGTTTTCTTTGAGGCAAATATCAGTAGTGTATAAATTTACAACTCCAGAAGATGAACTGAAGAATAAAATCAACACAGATTGTACCAAAAAGTGACATTTCAGTACATATTGCCTTGTTATCTAAAGCCACTACTCACCTGAAAATGTAATTTCCAATTATTTACTGGAGTTTGTAATAATATTTTGTTTGGAGCTTGATTTTCCTTTGGAGTTTACAACAGTATTTCGTAGAGGGGTTTAGGTTTTTGCTAATTTGGGTTTTCTTTTTACTTATATGTTAAGAGACTCAACTCTGATGAGCCCATCTCTTACCAGCATGAATTCAAAGCAAGGGGAGTTTGGTATCAAAATGTTCTGAAATAACTTCAAGTTTTTTATTGTGGGGGGTTTTTTATAACTGTAGCATAAGCTCACTTTAAAATCCTCTTCTGCAGTGAGCTAGGAAAATATTCCTGCATTTATTTGCTATTCTCATTTAAAAGAATCCAGACACTGGCTGAAACTGCATCTCAATGAATGCATTTAGAGAAACAGTTTTAGCTTGTGGCTTTGAGTTGAGGCCCCTTTTGAAAGGCTAACATGTTGCCTTTCAGGAGACAAATTCAGAGTACAGGGAAGAGAATTAGAAAATGGAGAAGACCCTGAATCAACATTCCTGTTACAGAATTTGTAATTTCTGTCAGCGTGATTTCAAAATTAATTGCTGGACCCATACATGGCAATACTAACACCAGTATCACTCCTATTGTTTTAGATGTACTGTGGTATTTTTTATTAACACAGAAAAAAAAAAAAGTAAATTATTATCATAAAATAGGGAATATTCATCTATTTATGTCTATTCTAAGCTTATTAGAACCAAACCATGTTCCTACACTCTCTCCAGCCACCCATAAGTTCACTGAAGAGCTTCAAAATGAGAGCAGGAGAAGCTGTCAAAGCTGTCAGTCACTTACCCACATGCCACATACTGGTTATTTTTTGAAACAGCAATGCACTTTCCTTCCAAAGAACCTTCATCTTCAAATTTGTGTAGACACTTTCTGCTTCTCACATCCCAAATGAAAACTTCACCTTCCTCTGGTTACAGAATGAAGGACATTAGAGAAACCACATATACACATCACTTTGTTGGTCTATTTTGCTAACATAAATTTATTTAGATGACAACTAGAAGCTCATTTACAACTATCAAATATAGGATATTTTTAAAAAACCCCAACAATTAAAGGCATACTAAAATAGTTAACTCCATTTTTTAATGATTGGTCACTTGGTTGTGGTTTAGGTGAGATACTGGCATAATTTTTAAAATTATTTTTCTAAACCGGTAAGTGACTAAGAACTCATGCAATTTAAATGGAATTATGATTAGAGCTGCTGGAATACTCACTTGAATAGCTGTATATTTTACTGCTGTCTGGGGTGAAAGCAGAGGCAGTGCACCTTCCATTCACCTTCATGGTGCTGATCAGTTCTTTTGTCTGTAGGATGAAGAACAAGGGTGACAGAGATTCTACAAAAAATCTATAGGAAAATTGTCTCCTGTCCCACAAAAATCTTAAGTTAGCTACCCTGACATTCAGAGAACAGCACCAACATTTTCAGTGCCTGCAGAGCAGGGCACAAGCTCCTGAGTCCAGCTACAGCTGGATCAACAAACACTTGTTTGCTCCCTCACTGAAGGGCCCGAGTTATACAACAGAACTGAAGTTTCTCCTTTAAAAGTATTTTTCCCTGTGAAAGTTGAAAACAAATTCAGCTGCCATCATATGGCATTTTAAAATTCAGCTGAAAGATTGCTCTATACATTATGAATCAGTATTTGGCATGATTCATGAACAGGGTACAACAGCATGCACTAGCATGACACCCAAAAAAGCAGTCCTATGTTTCTTCCATCCCCAGGTGCCTGTTCCCATGCTGTTTCCATTCCTTTTGCCAGCACAGAGCTCATGCAAGCAGCTGAAATACAACACTGACATATGACTTCTTACAGCTGAAAACCCCACAGAACTGCCCTGAGCTCCACCAGCCCCACGGAGCTGCAGAACAAAGTCTCAGAGAGCCCAAAATAATTCCCTAAAGCTGCAGTGGGTTGATTCAGCAGCACACTTCTGAGGGCTGTCACAGTATGTGTCATACCTTGGCTTCAGCTGAAAGTTAGATTGCCTTGCAGATGAGACAAAAGCAGATTCAAAAGGGAAAAGGTGCCAAGGAAGTGGAGCTACATGAACCACGCAGAGTAAGTACCTTCATGGACAGCAAGTGAAGGTAACCTGAAGTTCCAATTAGCAGCATAAATGATCCATCTGGAGAGAGTTCAAAGTTTCTGAGAAATTTTTCCTCCACACCTATAAAAAGAGATTTGGAACTTGAAATTGGTGTAATTTATTCTTTGACCTCAACATTTAGAGGTAGGATGACTAAGACCTGACTCCACTTCAGCTTTTCATTCCTGTAATATGCTGTCACAGTGAAGCTGAACTCAACCTTGCTCCTGTGCGATAATTAATATTCCAGACAAATTAACACTCAAGGTACTTTAGTTCCTTGAAGGCAGGTTAAAAATACAACCTCCAACTCACTGCACTTCCTTTTAAAGCAAATTCATGTGCCATCTCTATTTGGGACAGCTTCAACTGTGCCCAGACACTCAGAGCTGCAAAACATACCTCGTACTTTTGGGATAGGGATGACACTCCCAGCCATCATGTCATACACAAAGAACATGCTGTGGTGAGTACCAGTGGCTATAACTTGTTCTCCATCCATACTGAAATGAGCCTTATAAATTGGAAAACTCTCCAAATAGATGCTCTGTATTTTTGGGTTCCTTATACCATCCACCTTCAAAAAAGAAAGTAACAAACCAGGTTGTCATATTGAGGAATACATCAAATACTTTTGCAGAGAAAAGTCATATCAACTACCCAGCTGAGACTTAAGTAGTAAGATGTACACCACTGTGACGCATTGAACTCTTCCTCTCTCCTACAAATGACCTGGTTCTTAGCTCCTCACCTCACGTGCCAGGCACTCCCTGCCTTTCTGATACACCTCACACCTCTTGTCCTTCCTCATCTTGCCCATGCTTTGTTCAAATCATCACTTCTGTTGCACTTTTTCTAAATGGAAACATCTGCTTTGATTTGGGTTTTCCTGCAGCCCTGTGGGAATATCACATTCCACTTGTGTCTGACCATTTCACTGATACTGGACCATGCTAAAAGTTCCTAAATAACATTAGGATCTTTAGTTTCCAGAGGAGCAGGGCAGTGTCTCAGGATGAGCACCTTCCTGCTGCAGCACAGCCTCTACATCCCCAACATGATTTCACAGCAATTTTACAGTCTCAAAGCAAAGCGGCTCCCCCCACTACAGGCTCTCCAAACAACTTAGGAACAAAAAACCTCATTAGTCCTCATCACTGCAAACCGTCAAACCAAACGTTTTTAAACACAAATCTTCAGCTAAAAACTCTGGTATAACTGTTTGCCAGTACTCTGCATGTGCTTGGTGTGAAGTCACAGATAGAAATTCCTTCCAAGATGCCTTTAACCAAGGAATTTCTATTGTAACCACAGACATTACACCCAGTGTGCACAGGAAGAGAGAAAACAAGGTCTAGCACTCCAGGCTATTTCATGTACACTCAAAAAAGGTTCTGTGTTAGTGACCATTTGCAGAGTACAGACTGAAGTTCTTCACCTGGAAGAGGGACACAGAGCGATCATGCCCAGCTGTCATCACCACTTGAGCTGAAGGATGAAACTGCACTGTCACCAGTTTCCCATTGGCAAAACGTTCCTGGTTTGCAGGAGGGCAGGTGCTCATCTACAACATGGATCAGACAGTTAAAAAAATCCCAACAATCACTTATGCTGAGTAAAAAGCCAATTACTCTTTATGCTACAAGACCTCAAGCCTGGTGATGAAGTTTTTGGCAGCATGAGGAGAGCAGAGCACACACAGCCAGTTCAGGGAGCTGCTCCAATGCAAACACAGGCTGAACTCACCAGCCTTTCTACTGGCTTTAAAACTGAGTGTAAAACAAGCTGCATTCTGACTCATCTGAGACAGCTGTAGGAGACAGTGTGGGAAATACTCATTTAAGGCTGTCTTCTTAAAGACTATTTCAATAGCTTCAAAGTTGTGGGAGAATTCCATCCTTCTCTACAGAAATTGAAACCCTATTACAAGATACTATTTAGAGTGCAGAAAATTCTTATGTCAAACAATGCAGCTCAGTTTATTGTTTCATGCTTTCACATGAACTATTCGATTTTTTTATCCTCTAGAGCTTCTACTTGCAGAAACAAATTCACAGAATCACTAATTTTATACACAACCAGAGTCAATGTGTGCACTTAAGTCCAACTGAAGTGGAAAGATAAGGTTGGTCTTTACCTTTAAAATCCCTCTTGGGAGAGACTCCGAGCTCGTTATGAAATTGCCAGTCCTGCGTAGCAGATCATCGTCTTCATCACTGTCACCTCATTAAACCAAAGCACATGGAAACAGCTAATTGCACAAACATCCACAGCGAAATCAACACATTCCTCACTGAAACCAATTAAATTAAAGCACACTGAAGGAATAAAGCTGACTTATCCAGCATATTATCACCCTACTGAAACTGAGAAGACATTAAAAGTAATTCTTTTCTAGCAAGTTGAACAAGGAATCACAGAAACACTTATCAGAATAGTATTGGACATATTTACTATCACTCGAAGTCCTTTTGGATTTCTTCCTGTTTCCTCGATCAGCCCAGGCAGGAACTCCTCCCATGGCTTGCTGAAACCTTGCAAGAAAAGAGGGGAAGAAAAAAAACACACAACTCTAGTGAGACAGTAATTTCCTTCTATGAGTTAAGTACTTAGAAGAAGCAGTCAGAATTCTGCAGGATTACTTGCACTTAGAACACAATGCAAGCTTTTAATTAAATAAAAAAAAAATTAAGATTTCACTGTTTCTTGTATAGCTCCCTAGAAGACAAATTAGTTTGTGCACTTTGACTAATACAGGTATTAAACAACTAGTCTAGACAATGCTAACACACATTTTATTTAAAAACACTGCAAATACTGCAGGAAGCACTGGCTTTAAAGAGGCCACATGAGCATAGTGGATAAAGAGGAAAGTGACTCTGAATGTCACATACATGTTATTTTAGCTCACAAAATTGTTGGGTTGGAAGGGAGATCAACCCTCTGGAGATCACCCACCCTCCCACCACAAAGCAGGGTCGCCTAGAGCAGGTAACACAGGAGCATGTCCACGTGTGTTTGGAATGTCTCCAGAGGGAGACTCCACAACCTCCCTGGGCAGCTGTTCCAGTGCTGTGTCACCCTCCATGGAAAGAAACTTTTCGTGTTCCAGTTTATGGTCACTGCCCCTCATCCTGTGCTAGGCACCACTGAAAAGAGTCTGGCACCACCCTCCTGGCACCCACCAGGAGGTCAATCATCTCATCTCAATAAAGTCAGTCACAAAAACATTAGTGAAACTCACTGTTCCTCGAGTCTTTTCTTTAGTTTTTTCTTAGTAAGCGTTGTCTCGGCATCACTTTTCATGAAATCTTTCCTGTACTTATGGGTCATATCAACACTAGAGGGGGAAAAACACACAGAACACAAACATCGTTCAAACCAAGGCCACTTCAGTCACTCCCAAGCGTCACTCCCACCACCCAGCCTGAACTTACTTTTCCTCAGCTTCATCATCCTCATCCACCCAGGCTGGCTTCTTGGGCAGTAAGTCACCTTTCGCTTCATTTTCCACCTCCGAATCGCTGGACTCTTCCTGGAGGCCTTTACTCTCTGCAGCAGTAACCTGAAAACAACCGAACGGGCCGTGTGAGCGGGGACACGGCTGGGAGCCAGGGGGAGAAGCGGGCGGGGCCGCAGCGAGCACCGACCCCCGCCCGGGGCCGCCGCTGCTGGGCCGAGCAGGGCCGGGGGATGGCTGTACCGTACCCGCCGGGGCCCGGCCAGGCGCCGCAGCAGTTCGTCCTCCTCCACGTTGAGGCTGTCGCCGAACACCAGCTCCTCCAGCTCCCGCTCGGCGCCCGACGCGCAGCTCAGCGCCTTCAGGTGGCGGGCGCGCCGCGCCGCCTCGGCCGCTGCCTGATCCGCCACAGCCGGGAGCCGCTTCGCCATCCGCTTGGGTTTCCTCATTTTGGCCGCTTTGGTCAGTTTAGACGCTTTCTTCACCGCCTTCATTCCGGCCGCGTTCCCCGCTTTTACCGCTCCCGGACCCCGCACCGCGCACCAGACCCGGAACCGGAACACGTGCGCCCGATCACGTGATCCCCCCTGGCCCCGCCCCCGCCCGC